>PVIH01000113.1:245841-494437 GCA_004025045.1 Sigmodon hispidus | reverse complement strand
CACAGTCCCTCACTTTTTGTACAGTTTGGGAGAGCCCAGCTTGTTTCATGGGTACTCGGGTCTGGCCCCCAGGATTGTATAGCAAACACTCTGCACTGAGACTTCTCCCCACCCCTGGGCTATCTTTAATTGTATCTTGGTTTTGCTCATTATTCTAAATCTCGTTCTTATTTTAGCAAATGCTTCCTACACAGCTATTTTAAATTCAATACCCATTCATTTTACTATTATCAAAGTGTTCTCCCAAATCCTTTGTTGTGCTCAGAATGTGAAACTCAAGGACTTGTTCTCTTGTGTGTATGTTAGACTCTGGTCCTGGCTTCTGGTTTGGGGTATTGTCAGCAAGCAAAGCGGTCCAAGAGACACAATCTTGTGTTCTGAGAGGTTAACACAGTCAGACACATGTAAAACACAGTGTTAGGAAAATATGGTAGACGGAGAAGAGTGTGGTGGGATGTGTGGGAAGGACACTGCAAGGCTTGAAGAAAGAGCCTAGGGGCTCCGGAGATTTGGGAAGGAGAATGAAAAGAAATGGCCACTGAAATATGTGGAATCCCAGCACAGGAGCATGACCTGGAAATTTCAAACAGGGAAGATTCACCTTGACAAGCGCTGAGAGGCTAGAGATAAAAATGGAAAAGTAGCCATGGGTTTTTGCCCTGTGGGCATTGTAAGTGGCCATGAAAAGATCATGAAAAATTAACAAAAAAAAAAGCCTACTGGTAGAGTGAACTTATATTTAAAAAAAGAAAGGAAAGGAAAACCCAGAAGCAGACATGGTGGAATACCAGGAAAAAGCAGGAGTGACTGGGAGTTCCCCACCAGCCTGAGCTACAGAGGGGATGGCTTTTTAATAAGTGAGAAATTAAGTCAGTGGCAGCAATGTATCAATAAAATTTATGTTTGTTTGTGTTACACTGGTGCAATTTTCTGCTTTGCTGGGATGTTTGGTGACTGGGAAGAGAAGGGTCCATAACTAAGCAAGCTCTCCAGTACCTGTCGGTGAGAGAGAGTCCTGAGACCATGGCGGTCTTCTCTTAGATTTGCTGAGTCTGAGCAACAATTTGTAACCCTCTCTCCAAGGTTCACCAGCTGCAGAGATGCATTTTAAGTTGCTTCCTTGGCTGTATCTCAGTTACTATGCACTCACATGTCCCCATATCTTCCCTGGATCCTAGATACTTTCCCAGGTACCCCTGGAAGTTGTTGAATAGTGGAGAGATGTAAACTCAATAGTGAAGTTTCAAGTCCCAGACAAAATTTGATTTCCAAGTATGTTTTCTTATGTCTGCTACTCACATATTCTCATGAATAAGTCAGCACTGTGTGTATTGCATCACACAACCCAGATGCTGGTTTCGAATGTGTTCGTCCTCTGTCACATTGTCCAGATTCTAAATGCCACATCAAGCAAATCAATATACACTGTGAATAAAATAGACCTGTCCAAGATACACTCACTACAAATGTGCTTATGGTCCATCATCTTCAATATGTATATTTTAATAAGAACTATTAATTTTAGCTTCTAGCTGTCTTTTGAGGAGTCCTGCATAAAAGATTTGATTATTAATGCATTGATTTCTCTACAGTGAGCCTTTGCACTTCAACTATTTATTAAGTTATTTATTTCTTAGTTTTCAGGTTAGAAAGCACTTGATTTAAAAAAAAAAAAAACATTATATTTGGTCCTGGGGCATACCACAGCATGCATGTGGGGGTCAGCTGACAGCTTATGGGAAATCACTCTTTCTTTCCATATGTGGGTCTCAGGGATCAAACTCAGGAAATCAGGCTTGATGGTAAATACCTTTATCCACTGAGCCATTTAACAAGCCCAGAACTTGATAATTTTGTTAGATTTTGATTATTTAAAAATGTCTATCTGATCTCTTCTCTTTAAATATACATGCATATATGTATAGACATACACTTTACATATGTATATACACACACACACACACACAATACTTTTAAGTCCTCATTCACCTAGGATTTAATTAAACTGCAAAACACACTGTGATTAGCTCTAACTCTGCAAACACTATAGTCACACACAATTTAAAGTTTTGTTGTTGGTTCGGGAATATATTGCACACAAAGCAACATTAAACATACAGAATTTGCAAGGGTGTTTTCCCCACAGAAATATGTAAGGACATTTCATCTTCCAAAAGTACCTTTGGCTGTGGGGCTTTTTATTTTATTTTATTTTATTTTTAATCATATTGTAGTGAAAAGTTAAATCCTAGTGTCTGCAACGTGCTGGACCCGTTACTAGGGAAGAGCGCTTAGTGTTTTCATAACCACATTTCACTTCAAATTTCCTTAGGGGAAAAATTGTTCATTTGTTTCTGTTGCGTGTCTGAACAAAAGGTGATAAAAAGCCTTCCAGGCTCGACACATGCTAAGAACAAAAGACAGGTGTCTTGATGTTTGTTTGTTTTTTAGTTGGCACAAACTAAAACTCTTCTCACCCTCCTCATTCTTCCCTCCTCTCTCTCTCTGCTCCCTTTCTCTCTTCCCTGCTGAATTTATATTAATTTCCTTAGCTGCCCATCACAGCACACAACAATGATGATGATAATGGAGATGGTATTGACAATGATAATGGTGATAACTGGGAGAAATTCACAATATATTTTTAAGCGATCACTTATTTTTAATTCTTTGACTTGGAAAGATGAATTTTTTTTTTTTGAGGAAAGGAAATACTCACCCAGCTGTTTGTACTATTCATAATTCCAACAGCCTCCAGGCTGCTCAAGGCTGCCTGATTGACTTTTGCCTTGGAGTCGGTCCAGAAAAGCGTTATTTACCCTTTAAAACAAGGAAAAATGGACATAAGTAGCAAGCTTGCCGCAGGGGTAAGAGGTTCCTGAGAACCAAATGTGCTGTGCAAACTGGTGTGGGTTGCTGCTTCCCTTCCCCTTAGAAGGTGACACATGGGGTCTGGAAATAGTCCCTACTGAGGCTAGTATAGGTGTATCTTAAACCAAAAGGGCATCCATTCTACCCTCTTCTTAGCTGGTTCCCTGGTCACCCACATAAGCCAAGGAATGAGTCAGAGGTGAGAGATGGAAAAGCCAGAAGGAATAGATGGGGGAGGGAGGCAGAAAGCTCTGTGGCAGGGCTGCTGTCAGTCAGAAGCCAGATTTCTCGCTTAGAGTTTACTGTGCTAAGGGTCACCCAAAAGAGATAAGAGTAGCAGGAAGATGAGCAGGCTGTAAGAGAGAAAAGATGTTCACGTTTCAAAAGACAGAATAAGTACGCCTTTGTCTAATGTTCTGGCCTGATTACAGCCACCAACTTCCAAACTTAAATTTGATTAATAAGACAATTATTTTCACAAAGGTCAGGATAGGGGCTGCCAGCAGTGATGGTTTAACAAGTATCTGTGAGGGGTTTACTCCAGGGCTGCCTGTGGGTACCAAAGGACACTGATGCTCATGTCTCTCCTATAAAATGACATAGCACGACTACCCTTCACATCTTCTCCTATATGCTTTAAATGATCTATGGATTGTTTATAGTATTTAATATAGCACCAGTGTTGTTTAAAGAGAAAAAGACTTGTTACACTGTATTCTTTAAGGAATAATGCAGGGAAATTGTGGTAACACATAGCGATAGATGCATAATTTTTTTAATATTTTCAATTCAGTTTGTTCAAGCCATGAATAGACTCACAGATATGATGTGCTATTTCTACAGATGGCTACCTGGAGGCTCACTTGACAACCATTATTTTAAATAATTGTCTTATGGGCGTTTCAACACCATCCTCTAAGTCACCTATGCATGGATGAGTAGAGATGGCGACTCAGAAGCTGGGTCAATAGCCATGAGTGACTTAGAAACTTAGAAGACTGGAGAGTTCTTGGGGCAGAAACAGCATCTAACATAAGCAACTATTCAGCATGCATTTGTGGAAGAAATAGAAAGGTGAGGACTGAGCACATTAGCCTCCTTTTCAGTCATGGAAAACAGAATTAGGCCGTGGTAGAGGGCAAGTCGCAACTGTCTAGATGGGGAAACTGTGCCAGGAAAACAATGGCAGAGTGGCCCAATCATGTTGCTTGTCTGAGCTCACTCAGCACTAGCCAAGATGCTCACTGTGTTTGGGCTCATTTTGATCTCTGAGGATTGACTACTATATTATAGCCTTGAATGCTACTGAATGGAAACTGTCTTGTGAGCAACACAACCAAAGGCATTCTCGAATGTAGGCACACTTGGTGCTGTTTTTATTGTGTGTGTGTGCATGTGCGTATGCATGTGTGTGTGTGTGTGTGTGTGTGTGTGTGTGTGTGTGTGTGTGTTGTGTGCAAGGATACATATGGAGACCAGAAATCAATACTAGGTGCTTGCCTCATTTTCCCTTATATATTACTTTTTTTTTATTGTCTAAACATTTTATTCCACATGCATATAAGCAACTAATATAATAAACATTTTTATTGCTATTGCATAAGTATAAAATTATAAAATAATGACTTTGGGAAACCATGAAGAAGGAAACTCTTGCCTTGTTATAGCCAGTTGATTGCAAGGAATGATGTCAGAATAGACAAGGTGACCATGACTCTCTGTCTCTTTTTATGAATAAAATAAGCTATTTTTCAACAAAGAAAAGAAAGAGTTGAGAATTCTCTCTAGCCTCATTCTTGCTTAATATATTACTTTTTAAGACAGTGTCTCTCACAGAACTTTGGGTTGGTTAATTTGGCTAGACTGGATGGCCAACATGCCCCCGTGATCCATCTATCTCTGTCTCTGTTCCACACCAAACCACTAGGGCCAAGGGTGGGTCCAACATTCTTCCTAGATACTGATGATTCAAACTCAGGTTTCCATTATGCAGCAAGCACTTCATGGCTGAACCATCTCCCCCATCCCTTTATCTAGGCTTTTGGAGCTTTCCTTCAGTCTCCCCAATGCCTCCCAGCCCATACAAGCCCCTAGATGTTTTAACTGTCTCACTAGCTAACACATCCTGAATTCAGTTATGTCCTATCACCTCTCCGGGTTACTGTCTCCTCCCTGCCCTGTCATTCACTCTTCATGTAACAAACTCCACCTCACCCCACCCAAGTTAGGAAAGAGATCTTAATGGTTTGAATAAGAATGCTCTCCATAGGCTCATTTATTTGAATGCTTAGTCACCAGGGAGTGTGGCCTTGCTGGAGGAAGTGTGTCACGGGAGGGGGTGGGGCTTTGAGCTTTTAAAAGCCCGTGCCAAGCCCAGTGCTCCCTCTCTGCATGCAGATCAGAATTTCACTCTCTAGCACCATGCCTGCTACGCATGCTGCTATGCTTGCCACCACAATAATCATGGATGAAACCTCCAAACACTGCAAGCCAGCTCCAATTGAATGTGTTCTTCTATAAGAGCTGCCTTGGTTATGGCATCTCTTCATAGCAATATAACAGTGACTATGTCACCTATCCTCTGTTTAAAAGTCTTCCATGGTTTGCTTCTTGCTGACTTGAGAAGAATCACTATTTATGCAATGTCATATTTCATCTTTCCCACTTCGTGCCAGATTCCATATTCTACTCTTTTTCATCTGAACTGTGGGATGGAAAGTCCATCCTCATTTCCACAACAAAGCCTTTGTACTTGCCATCTTGTTGACAAGGGGCCATCCCAGTACAAGTCTCTGCCTCTGAGTTCTGTGTGCCTGAGTCTTCCTCATTCTTTGAGGACAGCTCTTCTGTGAGGCTTTTAGTTACCTGTCACCTTCACCTGCTCCCTCTCTGATATCACCCTCATGGTATTCATAACCATTTGGAGAAGTCTCACTGTTTAATTCTGGGCTTCTGTTTCTGTCTTTGTGGTTTGCATGAGGTCAGGGATGATTTTATTTAACTGTTTTGTTCACTTTATTGCCTAGAATAGAGCCATGGCTGAGTGTGTCCTGATATCATAACACATTGTGTGAATGAGGCTTCTAGGCACATGCTCTCTACATCCATGGCTGTGGATAGAGACTGCACCATGAAGAGTCCACTGATGTGGAGTACAAAATAGACATGGCTCAATGCCAGCTGCTCTGACTGGGTTTTCATAAAGGTGACGGGTTCACTCACAAACTTGGATACAAAGAGGAAGAGAGACTGAGTTCTTTGTGATGCTTTCAGAAGTGCCTCAGTATCTTGTCCATTGCAGAATGGGTCATCGAAAGACAAAGGGGTTACACAGCTGTTTCCCTCCATCAGCAACACGAATCTACATAGGGAGGAAAGGCTTCCTGTCCTATGTGTGTTGACTAGCGTAAGAATATACATTTTATTACTGTCAAACTTATGCTCTGGTTTTCCCCCCTGGAGTATTAATATGGATTACAAACTATTACTCAGAGATGGTTTGAATTTTTATAAATCAATAGGATTTATCATTCACCTCCCAGTTCAGATCCATTTGAGCCTTTGAACTAGAACTCTGTCAGCTCTCTGCTGGGTTCTTAGGTGCTTCTCTTGCTCAGGTCAGGGTCAGGTACAGTGCCAGGTACACACTCATTGCAGAACTCATTGAAAAGCTCACACAGAATCCCACAAGCTTTCTATCACAAATGCAGGGTTGAGTGCCCATCTATGTCAACTTCTGAGCAGGAGAAAGCTTGTTGCCTTTTGAATGCTAATGAAATCGTGTCCCCAGGATATACCTAACTTACACACCCTACATGCATACTACACAGCTTGTGTTGTTGTCCTCAGAAGAGGCACTACTATTTTTGTTCATTAAGGAATTATTGGATGTGTATCTCAAGATATCATGGGACTGCGCTCTATAAACTTTAAAAGCAGTACAAAGGCAAGCTCTTTTTCAAAAATTGATCAAGAATATAAAATATGTGTCTAGAGACTTGATTAGTTGTTTCAAACTTGATTACTGAGTTTATTATCCACAGAGATTTCCTGGTGGGTTTAATTTGAGTCTACAGGTCAGCAGAATCAGTAAGAGAAGAAATGGGTGCAGAAAACAAACAGTCCCACCAATATCCATGTATTTGGCAGTATGGACAATAAACTTATTGAATGATGGCCAAGATTCCTGTAACGAAAATGCAGCTCTTTCACCTCTAAACAAATAGCATGCACTCTCATTTGGTGCCCAACAAAGGTCAATGTATTAGCAATGAAGACTACTAATGTAACACATTGTTATTTTGAAGATGGTTAAGGCTTTTTAATCTAATTAATCCAGAAGAATAATTGGCTACTGACAGCAACCTCTCTATATATATATAAACAATGTCAGTATTTTTCTAACCGAAAGTCTTCTCAAGAGAACATGAGCAAAACCCATAAAAATACTAGATAATTTATGGCCTACTTTTTAGGCAATAATAAAAGTTTTTTCCTCCCCACAGTTTATCTAATAAAACAATCTAACCAATGTCTCAAGGTTTTGACATTTCCCTAAATCAGAGTAAAACTTATAAATTCACATTTAACATTTTAAAAGTACTTTGTGAGAACCATAGAAACAACATAGCCTACTCAAAGGAATGTCGACACCCACCAGCAGTTGGAGGCTCAGAACTGAAGCACCCACTGGACATCTTTCAAAGTCTCTCATATACAAAACAAAAGCATTACAACTCAAAAATATGCTTGGATGGTGCTGGAGAGATGGTACAGCCGTCAAGAGCCCTGGTTGCTCTTTTGGAGGACTCAGGTTCAAGTCTGAGCAGCCATATGATGGTTCATAACCATTTGCCACATCAGTCCTAGGGGATCTGATGCCCCCTTTCTGGCCTCTTGAGGCACCAAGCATGAATATGATACACAGACATACATGTAGGCAAAATATCCTTACTCATGAAAATAAACAAATAAAATTTAAAAAAAAAACATATTTCAGTCATGAGTGAAGTTAAATATTTAAGAGAAATAATCTACTTGCAAAAAGAATATGCTTCCTTAAATCATAAATGCCCTTACACTAAATTCTTCTAAAATACTTCAGCCAGGTACCTCCCATGAAGACCACTGTCATTACAGAGATGGACAGTACGGTGTTATTAGTGATGCTCTAATGTCTCACCAGATATTGTCCAAACACATCTGACTGACAACAGGGAGTTTTCTGTGAGACTTCATAGGTTACACGCATAAAGCCTCACCAGCATGACCATACAAAAATGAGCTGAAACAAATGGAAGCAGATGCAGAGACCCATAGCTAAGCTGAGCTACCAACCCAGTTGAAGAGAGAGTAGAGAGATTATATGAGCAAAGGGGTCAGTGTCAACATGGGGAAACCCACAGAGACAGCTGACCAGAGCTACTGGGTGCTCATTTGACTCTAGACTGAAAGCTGGGGAACCTGTGTGGAACTGAACTAGGCCCTCTGAATGGGGATGACAATTGTGTGGCTTGAGCAGTTTTGGGGGCCTCTGGCAGTGAAACCAGGATTTATCCCTAGTGTATGAACTGGCTTTTTGGAATTCATTCCCTGTATACCTTGCTCAGCCTTGATATGGAGGAGGGGCTTGGTCCTGCCTCAACTTGGTATCTCAGATTTTGTTGACTCTCCACCCATGGGAATGGATGGTGCGGTGGGGTGGGGGGAAGCTAGGAGGTAAGTGGGAGAAGGGAAGGAAAGGAAATGTGGTGATATATTGAATATTTAATAAAACAGTCTGGAATATCAGACGACAGAGCCACCCACAGAGCCAAGCCTTGAAGGTCAGGTAGTGGTCATGCCATTAATCTCTGGATCTCTTTGAGTTCAAGGCCAAACAGAGCCAGGCAGTGGTGGCACCCACCTTTAATCCTAGCACCAGGAAAGTTGATCCAGGAATTGAAATAGTTGGGCAAGGAAAGAAAGAGGAGGAGAAGGCAGAAGTTCGGCCATTCACCTGTCCTTCAGTCTGAGATAGGGCCGATCCCATTCAGCCTGAGGAGTTGGCTGGGTGAGAAGTGGCTGTGGTTTGTTCCCCAATATCTGGCTCTGGGTTTTATTATATACTAATATCTGGCACTCAACTTTGGGGGCACAAACTTGCAAAAAAAAAAAAAAAAGCCGCTTGTTGGCCAGAGTTCGTATGGCCAGAACCACTACTTGGCTGGCTAGGTTTTCCAATTGGAACTGGCCTCCAGCCAGCTCTGACTTTTAGGCAGCTCCCACAGTGTTTCTTCTCCACGATCACCTGGCCAGTGACTTCTCTCTCCTGGTGGGCTGGTTTTTTGTTTGTTTTCTGAACTTCCTCCTTGGCTGCTACCTCACTAGATAGCTGCCCCAACTCACAGTCATCTGAATCATCAACAGCAAATTTGATGAGTTAACTGGGGTTTCTTAAAAGGGGGAGTTAGTTTAAGGCAGAGGCTTTGTTTGGCTTTGTTTTCCCTCCATATTAACAAGGAAGCCAGTAAGGGTGTTAGATTCCCTGGGACAGGTGTTATAGGCAGTTGTGAGTAGCTGTGTGTGGACACTGACACATCAACTCAGGTTCTTTGTGAGAATAATAAGTGTTCTTATCTGCTAAAGCCATCTTCTTCGACCCAGTGGTTCAGCCTTCTCATATGAGTTTGAATGTCCTTAACCCAAGAAATGTGGATATTCTGTGTGTATATATATATATATATATATATATATATATATATATATGCCAACTGCTACATATCTCACGCACACTGTAACACAGTAATAGATTTAGAGGTGATCTGGATTCTAGAACATTACTTAAGGTTGCTCTAATGTTTTTCCAAAATGCTGCAAAACTTTATAAGTAATTGATTTTACCAAGGATGCTTATTTTATTGGCCAGTTATACCTCCAGTGCTCAGCATGACGGATTTGGGCTCTTTCTTCCTCTTGGTGCTGTCCTTTAGTTTCCAGTAATTTATTCTAGAAACAATAGAAGTTTTAAGATACGGTTTTCAATTAACATGGTGTACAGAAGGCACCCAAATCAATTACACATTTAACCTTAGCTGGTGCAACATTTTACTTCTGAAACTTCTACTTAAATCTATCTGGACGTGAAATTATTTTCCCCTATAAGTAGGTAGCACAAGAATTGCAGCTTAGTCTAACAGAATAGCTTTGTGAGTGGAAAACTGTCAGATTAAAAAGCCAATGGGCATGGTCAAGAACTTAGAGCAAGATGTACAAAACATAGGAAAAAAATACATTGTGACTCAACTTTATCTGTGACATAAAAAAATTAGTTACTTTAAGAATATCACACAATACCATTTGTTAGTAGTTTTGTAACATTTCTTTCCTAGTAAAAATGCATTGCAACTTAAAAGCAAATTTTGGATCTCAATTCTGCATTGCAATTCTGTTGGCAAAGCATTCTTAGCCTTAGAGATTAATCTCTGCCCTAATAATGAACAGTTATATCTTTTTTTTTTAACAGTTATTTTTCCTGATATCAGACCTTTAGGCTCCCTTAGCAAGGGTTACAAATACATCTCATGGCTGTGAGTCTCTCATTTCTAACATCCTGGTTGTTTTCTTGGGCACAGATAGTTCATTTATAGTCTTATATAGTAGGACTAAGTGCCAGGATTTCCTAAATACCCATCCTCTACCTTCAGGCAAACCAAGTTTGAATCCTATTTCCAAAGACAGACAAAAGCACAAGAAAAAAACTACCAGGCCCAAGTCATAAGCCAGCCCTTGAACTAAAGAGATTTTTCTGGTAGAAACTATATTGTCATGTTCTGACAGACACATACCAATGAATGGTCATGACCATGGCTAATGTTTTACAACCACCACATTTCCTAGTGAAAATATAAAATAAACTAAAAATTCATACTGACTTTTTCTTTGAAACTTACTTCAAATGTCATCATCAAAAAAACACAGTTGTTTCTTATACATTTTACTCTACTCACCTATCTGTCTATAAAGCAGGTCAGTCATTCTCATTCTAATAGTGCTAATAAGGGAAATTGGAGGGTTTTCAAAATAATGATATGCTATGTACTACCCATTCAACACTTCGCCAGAATGCAGATGCCAGGCCAGTGCTGGAGCTCTCACTTTTCCACAGTGATATAAACCCATCTATTTCTTTTCATCTTTTAATCATATTGTCTCCCTGGGCCCAAAGCCAGGTGCCATGAAAATGCTATGTTGTGCTCTATCCCTGAAAACTATCCTACCTCTTTTCCTTTTTGAGCTTAATATTTATATTCACACACAAAGTTTTAAGACTCTGTCAAATGGCTGGGCAGAGTGGTACCAGTCTATGATCTTAGCCCTTGGAAGGCTGAGGCCCAAAGACTAAGTTTGAGGCTACCTATTAAGACCTTGACTACCTGAAGACTCTGTTTCAAAAACTAAAAGTATCAAAACCGAATAGTAGCCCTTCCCAGGTTTATCTAAAGCCAAACCAGGCATTGCCCCTCCTTTTTCTCCATATCATTTTTAACCCCTCTTGTGCATGCTTATCTGTCTAAATTATTTCCACAATAAGCATGTATATTCTACTTATTAATTTTGGCTATATTAATTTTATTTCCTGTAGCGGGATTGTATTCTGTTCCATTGTAAATAATTTAGTAAAAAAATGCTGATTGGTCAAAGGCAGACAGGAAGTGTGGGCAGGGTTACCAAACTACGAAAACTCTGAGAACATCTCAGAGCAGAACACAGACGCCAGAGAGATTTGCCACAGACACCACAAAGAGACAGATGCAGCAGACACAAAAGAAAGAAGCTGAAATGCTGCTCTGAGAAAAGGTACCAAGCCACATGACTAAACAGGATAAGAATAATGGGTTAGTTTAAGAGCAAGAGGTAGCTAGAAATATGCCTGGAACATAGGCTAATCAGCAAGAGATTAATATAAGCATCTGTGTGGTTCTGTGGAACAGCGTGTATTTTATTTCTGCTATACTGCCAGACTATTGGTCAAACCTCCGGTCTAGGCCAGAAAGTCCAGGCCAGAAACCTTATACAACAATTTTCTATTATGGAATGGGACCTATGTCTTTATTACTATCTTCATGCAAATCCCAGTCCCCTTCCTCATATACCCCATTTTTTATCTCTTATTTTTAAACCTTTTTTTCAATATTCAGTGTGGTGGCAGAGAGGACCTAAGACTCTTGTAGCTCCTCACTAACATTTCCAAAATTTTAATTAAAAACTAACTACATCGCTTCCCCCTCCCTTTATCCCTTTCAACCCCCACCCATGCCTCCCTTCTCAAGTTCCATGAGTGTCATTGTTATATACATATTTATAAATGTCTGACTGCAAGCTGCTGAGTCTATCTAGTGTCACTGTGTATATATTCTGGGCTGGCCACTTTGCATTGTATAACTAATCTGTTGTTTTTTTGAACTGCAGCTGGCCTTTGCCAGGTGCCACATGCCTCTACATTCCTGCACTTCAATCAGTCTGTGCCTCACTGCCTTTTGAATATGAGTTGTGCCTTTTCTGTTTTATTCAGTCAATTCTTACTTGCTAGTTACAAAGTTTTTGTAAAAGATCCAGAAGTATGATTCTGTGTAGAGCACTTGCATGGCATGTCTGCGATTCTGGGCTGAATCTCACCGACAGATAGATAGATAGATAGATAGATGATAAATAAATACATAGGATATGTTTTCTGTTTTGTTTTGATGTAGTCTCATTGGTTCTTGTAAGCTAACAAAAGCAAAAAAGATTATGGTTTTTTTTTGTTTTTTTTTTCTGTGAGAAATAAGAAAGAAAACCGGATTAAACAAAACCGGTTGTGGAACTTATTAGAGAAAAATCCAAGAACATAATCATAGCTACAAAAAAAAATATGTGAAAGAATATAATGGACAAAGAACTATATCTACCAGACTTTTAGATGTGTCCGAAACTTGGTGATTTAAACAGCTGAAGTCTAGCAAGAAACCCAGAGCCTATGCCAAAGTGATGGCAGTAGATTAGTGCTGAGCCTGTCTAGGGCACAGTTGAGTAACGGTTGACAGACTGAGAAACTACTAAGGAAAAAAAAGTCAAAACTAGATCCTTCACTCAATAAATATAGAGTCTAAGATTTGAACCTAAAAGATGAAATCACAAACATTTTCAAAGGAAGTATGGGTGAATTTATAAACATAGTAAGGAGAGCTATACAAGAAGAAAATTGATAAATTCAGCTGAATTATAATCTATAGCTCCCATTTTGAGAAAATACCATGAGCCAGCAGTAAAATAGAAACAAGTAGATATTTATGACACACTAATTTGATATGTTCCACTCATTCATTGAACAAAATTTCTGAGTGGCTTGTCACCACAAGCTGGGCTCAGATGGATATGACAGCTCTACAGTGGCGCCCAAGACAGATGAGATCTTTGCCCTGTTACAGTTACAGTTCTAGAACAAGGAAATGTGTGGCCATGTGAGCAAAATATGCAGCCCTGATTATCCACAGATGATATTAAAGTTAACATGGAACATGGTGGCTTAGTGACAGCTTTAGGCTGAGGCCAGGAAACCAACTGAACACCTGGATCAACCAGCAAGGGAGAGGGACCAACCTTGCTGAGAAGGCTGAAGACTATGAATGAATTGGTGGTGTACAGGAAAACTAGAGATTATCAGTTCAATGCTATTCTCATCTTCACACAGAGAAATAGGAATCACAGCCATGAGACAACATGTGTCTATCAGACTGACAAAACCCAGAATGGTCTGACAGACAATCGGGGACATCTAAACACTAGAGTGGTCCAAGATTTAGTTTTTGGAGAACAATATAGCAATAATCACCAAGAAATAAGATGTGCCACACCCTTTGTAAAACTGTTTGAGGATGAGTAGGATGTGGATACAGATGCTTCCAGTTGTATCCAAAGCTGTGAGTGTTAAGGAGAAAATTTTAAAGTCTATCAAGAAGGAACAATAAATAAGTTGGCCTTCTACATAATGTGATTGCATGAAACAGTTACAGAGACTAACTAGGCTATAGTTGGGGGGGGCTGCTGAGTGGATAAAGCCTTATCAAAGAAATATGAGGACTGTATTTCAGATCTCCAGTACTCCCATAAAAGCTGGGTGGCTATGGTGGCCCACCTGTAATTCCTGTGTCAGATGGCTCAGAATTCCCTGGGTAGTAGTGACTCTTGAATTCAGTAAGAGACCCCGCCTCAGGTAATTAAAGTATGAAGTAATCAGGGAAGACATTTACCATCAACCTCTGGCCTCCACATGAACACACACATGTATGCATACCTGGATACATGTGTGTCTATATACATGAGAATGTGTTTGTACGTAGGCACACATACTACACAGTTGTTCATATATACATGCATACATACATACATAAACAAAATACAAAAATAAAAATAAAAAGCCTAGAGCAGATTTCTTAGAATTTTTATGTATAAATAGAATCTATAAGTAAATAACCAATAATTGAAGAATTTTTAAATTTTATTTGCATGAACACTTTGCTTGCATGCATGTATATATGTATACCATGTGTAGGCACCTTTGGTGGCCAGAAAAAAAAAGTTGTTGGAATTGGCATTGCAGATGGTTATGAGCCACCATGTAGGTAGTGAGAAATGAACCCATATCTTCCACAAGAACAAGTGCTCTAAATCACTGAGCCATCTCTGCAGTGCCCCCATTTCAACTTTTTATATGCTTGCATATGTCATATGTAAAATATTTTTGTAAAACAATAAAAGAAAATGTTCATTGTCATTGGTAGATGATTTGGAGGATAGATGAATAGAGGGAGAAAGCATTAACATCTGATACACTTTTGATTTTATAATTTTTATGTGTGTGTGTGTATATGTATATGTGTGTGTGTGGCTGTGTCTCTGTGTGTGTGTAACTTCCTTAAACTATTTATGGGTCTTATAACTCATATAAAAGGCTGCTTCTGTTTTCTTGAGTTTCTCTTTGTTAATTCTACTTTAATTAAAATGTATTAAAAATAAGCTAATAAATAAAAAGATTCTAATAGGTACAGCCTTTAACCTTTAGAGATAAAATAGAAAGTTAGTATATTAGGAAGCTAAGAACTAGATGAGAGAGGTAGGGAAGAGGGTGGTGCATGCCATCCCCTTGCACCGGCAAAGAATGAAGAGAGAAGATAGAGACCTGGTGGGAATCTCAGACGGGGAGTTGATGAGGCAAAGCCATGCGAGAACATTGTTCCAGATGGTAGAAAGGGAGGGGCAGGCCCTACTGCACTCAGGATTATTTTTTGATCATCAGCACAGTGTATTCCAGAGAGGCTGATTTTTCTTTAGTACCACGAAAGATAATTTCAGCTAATTAATTTGTTCTGCTGAACTGACAGCCGCCGCCGATGTGTCTGCATGCCTCATAAGCATATTTGTGGCTCATTCCCTTGTCTTCTCACATGGAAGGGAGACATCTAGTTGAAAAAGTACAAGGTAAGGTGTTCTGGTTCCAGGGACAAGGACTGTAACGCAAAGAATATCAAAATGCTGCGATACACAATACACCAGACACTCGACCCTTATCTCACACAGTGCATGTGTGTTAACTACCAGCCACCCCCCAGACACCTGGATTTGTGCAGATCCAAGTGCGATGTGTTTCTTCCCTGAAGGAAACCACATTAAAATGGAAGTAGACCCAGAAAGAACCATGAAAGGAAGAGAGAGAGAAATTGAACCTAAGTCCCAACAATAACCCAAAAATACAAAGCAAGAAAGACAAGAGAAATGAATATGCAATGTTTAAAGTACATCCATAAAAGATCCCCAAGAAGGAGGAAAGGAGTCTTCTCTAGACACTGAGAGCTCTAGACCAAGAGAGCACTTCCGGGAAATGGTAAGACACCATCTTGAGATGTCAAGATGGGACCCATAAGCCCTGGCCTGGTGTGGAATTATATGTGCGGAATCGGCTGCAAACAGGGTACTATCTGGGTTAGCCAGGAGGTAGGGAGGATGTTCAGAGCTTGGAGCCCAGCCTAAAAAGAGGAAAGTAGAGCAGTGGGCGTTTTCCCATTCTCTCGTGCTCTACAGGATCAGAGGAGCCATGGTACCACATTCAGGTGTGTGCAAGGCTGGAAGCGTTGAGAAGTGATGCGACTAGAGAAAAACAGACGATCTCCAAAGCAACTCCGAGTGCATTCATTGAAAACAAAGATAGGACTGTTTTGAAATCGTGTCCCATTTTGACTGTGGTGTGTACAGACACGGTTCAGCCTAACTGCTTCATGTAAACGTTAAAGTGCCATCGCCTTGGTGGGATGAATTTCTCCCAGGAGAGGATGTTCTCTCAGCTCAACTGGAGGAAAAGCATGGGAGGAGGAAGAGGGCCGAGCCAGGACAGGAAATCGGCTGGGGGGTGGGGGGGGAGGACGAGCCAGAAAAGGAAGACCTGCTGGCTTGGAATCTTTGAGGGAAAGTGAGCCCGGTTCTGAGGCTCCCTCCCAGAAGGGACCTTAGCTGAAGGACAAAGATGACTTTTACCAGCAAGAATGAAGTGAAATGGTTATAAAAGGATGCTGGTAAAGAGGCACCCAACCAAATCAAAGGAAGTGAGCACCAATGGGTGAGTGGGATGGTCAAGAGAATCGTATAGTTGAGGTGGAACACTAAAGGGAAATGATGGAGCATGTCTAAGTTCCCCCTTAGAGCCCTGAACTCTATCATTTAGTGTCATTATTAACAAACGGAGTCCAGTTCCAAGATCGTTGATTTCACAATCCTCTGTTTTTTTAATATCTATTTTTATTTTATGTGAATTGATGTCTTGCCTGCATGTATAACTGTGTAAGGGTGTCAGATCTTAGAATTACAGACAGTTGTTAGCTGCCATGTGGATGCTGGGAATCAAACTCAGGTCCTCCGGAAGAACAGTCAGTGCATCTAACGGCTGAGCCATCTCTCCAGCTACCCTCTATCTTTTATCCACAAACATTCTTCCTTTTTTTTCAAGCTTTTCCTTTGCTGGAGGTTTGATTCACTGCAGAAAATTTATAAACTACAGAAAGTATAAGGGGAAAGAAATAATTACCCAGAAAACTCTCCACCCAGACATAAGCCCTCTTTAACAAGACCCTATATTTTCTTCCTGATTAAACACACAGATTATAGCCTCTCACCCTAACTCATATCATCAGGTTTAGCATGTGCCAGGCATTAGGATCAGCTCTCAACTTGCTTTCTCTCTTTTGATCTTGACCAAAGATCAGGAGGCAAATAACAAAATACTCAACAGACGGAGCAGGGGCAGGGAAGCAATCCACACAAGGTGCAGTAGCAGGAGGAGGCTGTAACAGTCTGTCTGTACTCTATTTTTAATCTCTGTTTCCATTTTCACAAATGTGAACATATCCCTGTCATTAAAATGCGCTAACTACCAACCATATGGACTTTCAGAAGCTTCCAGTCTTCTACCAGTGAACAAATAGTTTCAAATTTTCATTAATGATTAAAAAATAAATAAATGTGTGCAAACTTCTTGTGGGCATCTGTGATTATTTTCTCAGAATAAATGTATATCTTGGCCAGATATGGGTGTTACGGGTTCAGAATCACAGCACTAGGCTGTCTGGGGAGGTAGGGGAGAGAGATAAGCACAAGGCTAACCTGGGATATTACATACTCTGTCAAAAACAAATAAACAGTACTTTTTACAACTACTGCTTAATTTGGTAGTGCCAAGGGCCTTTTGGTTTCTCCTGTCACTAGTAACACCATCTATTTGTCTACACCATTTCATAACCACTACGGTAAGCTCTGACCCCAAAAAACACATACAACATTAGTCATTTTTTCCTAAATGTTTCTGCATTATTCTAAGAGTTGAGATTTAGAAATAAATTGTCAAAGTATTTTAAATTTTATTGGAATTAAACTCAAATTAACTTAGATACAACTATAGATACTGTAATGTGCAGTTTTTCCACTCAGGGACATTATCATCTCTGTTCTATCCAAATAGACTTTCATGGATAAAGGAAAGTTATGCTTTGGGGCTTTTTATTGTTTATTTAAAGCTACTGAGAGATTTTTTTTTTACACAGTTAAGCTCATTAGCTCCTTTTTACCTCGCTATATTCTCTAACCATTTTTCACTAATATTTGAGAGAGTTCCTTCTTGATATGTCTTGTAGCCACCTCTCTTGTGGACTTGGCTCTGTCTAAACATGCTCCAACAGATCCCTTGGCTTGTGTGGGTGAATTGCTCTCATCCATACATATCAGCTTATTTCCAATCATTAGAAGTGTTTCTTTTACATTTTCATTTCCTACCTTATCAAAATGGCTAAAATAATTCCCAAAGCTTGTTTCATGCAATATTAACACTTTTTACATCAAATAACTTTGTCAGATTTTCCAGAATGATCATGGTTTATATGGTTGGGATTATTGCTGATTTCTGGTATTTTGGCACTAATGATAGATATATTAAGCTTTAGTTTAGAAGGCTAAATATATGCAAAGAATATTCTTTTTATTACAGTTTATTTAAGTTTTGCTTACTTGACAGAATTTAAAAGTCTATCTCTTTTTTCCTGCCACTTAAAAGATTCTTGAATATATTTTTTCATAGTTTGCCTATAGCAAAAATAAAATATAATAAATTCTAACAGGTAGTTATCTGTGCATTTTTAGAATGAACTATTTTGTCTTGGTAAATATCTACTTAAGAGAAAAATTCTACTTCAATTTTCTCCTCAGTATGAAGTCTTTATCTTTTGAAACTTTTTTATCTAAAAGGTCTGTGTTCTCTCTCTCTCTCTCTCTCTCTCTCTCTCTCTCTGTGTGTGTGTGTGTGTGTGTGTGTGTGTGTGTGTGTGTGTGTGTGAATGTACACATACTTACATGTACATGTCCTTAAACAATAGCTAAAAGAAAGCCTAACATTTTTTTTTTCTTGATCTGGAACAGTTTTTAAGCATAAGGAGGTAAAAAAAAAAATCTGCTCTGTAAAAAATTCCAAACAATTTTGGGTGGGAATGTTCTCTGTATGCAATTCTGTAAACAAAGAAACTGTTTTGGCCTGTGGCTGGCACCATAGCGATAGGCAGGAAATCAGAGACATGTAGGGGAGGGCGGAGTTAAGCCAGTCTCCATCACTAAGTCAGTCAAAGGAGCAGCATGTAGGAATACAGGTAGGGCCATTGGGCCACGGCCCCTTGGCCAGATAGATCAATGAAAATGGGTTGAATTAAGATGAAAGAGCTAGCTAGCAATGTGCCTGAGACATAGGCCAAACAGGATAAAATTAATATAAGCATCTGAATCATTTTTTGGAGGGTAAAAGCCATCTTGGGCAAGTCTGACCTCTGGCCCAAACGAAGCCAGAAATCATTCACAACAGAATTTACTTAAGCTTAGTCTGTTGGGGTAAGAAACTGCCAGAAAACTTTCCAAATCAAGGTATTTTCACTAGTCTTCATGCAGTTTTTAATTCTTCGTCATTTTATGTTTACCTAGAAAGCCATTCATTTTACGTAGATTTCTGACTTATTAGCATAACCATACCTGCAGCAACAGGAGCTTAATCCTCCCAAAGCTCCATGAACCCCAGATCTAGTGTTCTATGTTTGTGTTTGTTCATTTAATCTCTTTCAAATCGTTCCTGCTATAGATTCCTTCACCCTACTGATGCTGACCTTATCACAGAATGGAGTTTAAAAACAGCCGCTTCGTCAAGTTTCTTAATTATTAAGTTATTAATTTCTGTTCTTATCTTAATTACTTCCTTTAGTTTCACTTATTGTTCCTGCTGTAAATTCCTTGGTACATAATCACGACTTTTCTTCTTCTTTCTAAAGTAGTAAATGGATTTAATAGTTATAATTTCCTTTCTCAGTGCACAGCTCTGCATGCATTTCCCGTAAGTTGCTAGCAGTACTACTTTTTATGACTTCCATAACAATTTTTGTCTCCTAATTATGTGAATACTTTCTGGTTTGCTTTGTTGCCTTCTCACTTTCTAAACTAAACCAACAACCATACAAAACTCAGGAAGTACAGTCAACCTATCAAGGAAGATAGGAAAAGTAAACCAGCTAGAAAGAGCAGGGTAGGTTACATGGAGGGCTACATGAGCAGGATGCACTAGACCTGAGTAAACTGTGTCTCTACAGGAACTTCACAGGGGAATACTAAAGTGTCTGCTGAGGCTGCCAGCTGGAGAACACAGCCAGGGCATTTTGGTGTTGGTTTCCTTCCTCAGGCAGTGGCACCAAACAGATGAAGAGAGAATGAGCTCAGAGAAACAGTATGCCAGGTACCTGTGACCACAGAACAAGTCGCCACACGTAAGGACAGTGGCTGCTTATCTTGGGTCCAGATAAACATAAGCAAAAATCACCAACCATTAAGGAACAAGTGCATGGGGTAAAAAAAAAATCAGGAAATAGAGTTGGTATATAAAATACAAAAGTTTAATATTTGGGTAGTCACCATCAGTGGAGAGATGAGAATATTAGGCTCATATAGCAGAACATTGCTACAAAAAAGCAAATGAGCGGTTTGGGTGAGCAAATGAATTCAATATGTGTGTCAAATAAACACAGTGCAGAGTCCTGAGAGACTGAAACCAGTGGGATGATCCAGTTCCTTCTTCAGAATGAGATGCAAAGGGAGGAAGCGAAAGAAACAATGAAGACATATGGAGAGCTGATCCTGCATGTCTGGAATCCATCTGATAGATGTCCTGGGAACAGTGAGCAGCGACGGAACAGGGGGGAAAAACACAGGTAGAAAGCCAGGGAGACGCATGCCTTTTCAGATCTGAGGAGACAAGCAGAGGCTGTGCAGCAAGATTAAAAACAGAAATAGAAGCATTGTAAATCTTCTCGTAATATGGGAAGAGAGGGGTGATTAATAAACACAACAGAGAAAATGCAACCAGCAATCATAAAAATAAAGAAACGCTGCGAATGAAATGCCAGTTACGTGGCAAGGGTACAAATATGTGCAAATGAGCTACCAACAGCAGAAAATGAGAACGTATCAAACCACAAATGAAGAGAGATCAGGAAACTGGATGAAAGAAAACCAACCACTTTTATCACCGGACATATATTTTAAACCAGCGACACAGAGGGATAAAAAAAAAAACTAAGTGATAGAAAAAATGCCACATAAATGCTAAGAACAATGAGGTACAGGAAATATAAACAGATAAGAAGGGGATACATGAATTAAAAAATATGACTTTATTCATATTAAAAAACTATTAATGAAATAGAGATAGTAAATAAATAAATAAATCTTGCTCCAAAATCTGAAGAAAAAAAAGGAAATTTACTTAAAAGATAATTACTGAGAATAGACTATTGCAAATCAATAAAACAGTCTACACTGAAAGGCAATCTCCCCTAGCCTCTGACCAAATCTACAGCCTGTGTTCCTGGTGGGAACCAATCACAATCAAGGCGTACAGAAACCCCCTGGACAGTGAGATGAACAAGGACTGAGTCCTTGGCCCCTTCATTTTCTGGCACATAGGCCACGCAAAATAGAGTGGAATCCTCTAGACAAGCCAGGCATGGTAGCAGAAGAGCAGGTAGTCAGCACTGTGATGGACCATATAGCGTTTCTCACAGCTTTGCATCATAGCACCAACTACCACACTGTCCTGAATACTCATAAAGTTTCTATGCATGGACTGGCACTTCGGAGCCCATTCTCCCCAGAGGAACACCTAACCCAGTTATGACATTAGGATGAGGAAATCGGACCTGCCTGGAGTGGATGCTGAGCTGTTCCACCTTGGGACTTCTTACCCTTTTTGGGGAGGGGTTATGGGGAGGAGGGAGGCTGAAGGCAGACAGGGAGGGGTTGGGAGGGGAAAGGGAGGGAGAGCAAGGGAATACATGGGGGAAAAATAGGACTTTACTTTATAAATAAATAATATAATGCTTTGCCTCTCTGTCTCCTTTTAATTACCTATATGCTCTACTATCAGAGCTTGCTTATCAAAAGCATGTTTGACCATCAAATCACAAGAGTTTTAGTTACCAGACTAGTAACTTTAAGTTGTGAAATTCAGCCATTAAGAAGTTAAGAGATAAGCAGGGGATGTACTCACTCAGTAGTGGTCTCTAAACAAACAAACAAGAAAAAAAGCCAAACATGCCCAAGCGACAAACCACAACCACTGAACAGCTTGGGATCAGAAACACCCTGGGCTGACCCCAAGTGTTTCTGATCCCAAGTCCAACTTCAAACCCCAGTCCAACTATAGGAACACCTGACTCACTCTTGAGGGACGGGGGACAAAACTGGATTTGGCCAGGAGTGAAGACTGATCCAAGCATTATTGGGTCAGTGGGACCATAGGACTGTCGGCTCCCTGCCCAGGGAGGGGATGGGGAGTTGCAGAGAAGAAAAATGACCAGATGTGGTGGGAAGGGGAAGAGACCTTGAATAAGGATATACAGGGATGGAAAAAAAAATTCAGAGGGAAAGCTGAACACAAAGTAAATATATGTGTAGCAATCTTATTTGCATTTCCACCCTTGATAAGCCATGCTTATGATTCTTATCCTCTGTATAGTTATTGTTAACTCTTCCACATTTTAAATTCTTTTTACTGTTTTTTTTTTGATAAATACAAAATAAAGAAGAAAACAAAATAAAAAAAAGAAGTTAAGAGCTTCTGCATTTGTCTCACTGATTTCTATTGCTCAAAGTGTGTAGAATGCTTTGTATACCTGTACGTACACCAGTTTCATAACACCTCTTTCATTCGAGGCAGTGGAGTCTTTTCTGGATGTCATTTGTAGCTTCATCTATCACTGGCTAATATGCGGGCTGGTTATGTTTTGTGTGCACATATGTGTTTTCATCTTCTCTGGGGACTGCCAGCACCTTGGCCAACACAGCACAACCACTGTAGGGCTACATACATAAAAGTTTTGACTGGAAGAAGCCACCTCCATAGAACAAACCCAGAATTCATCTTTCATCTTTTGTTTGCAATGTGTTGTCAGTTTTTTGAAAATATTTTTAAGAATCTAAACATTCCTGTTTGCCAAGCCTTCAAAAGACCCATGTACGTGAAGCAATCTGCAATAACAAGGAAGGCCTTGTAAATACCTTTTGATGTTGTTCATCTCTCAGTTTTTGCAGTTTGTGGTTGTCTTCCTTCCGTAGAGAATCCTTGAGTGTTTGGCTACCGGCCTGTAAAGGTACAAGTAGAGAGCATCAGCTCAGTGCATCCATCTTCTTACCAAGGGACTGATGTTAATAACTCAGCCTCTATGTGCAGCACACACTAAGCTTTCCATACACACTTGCTTATGGAGTGATTTATGCATACATCTGAAGACATCCCCTGGGATATATCAAAAGAAGGCTAGTGTAAGCACAATCATCCAGCACATTTTAAAGGATGATTTAAATGTTTGTTTAATTAAGCTGTAAAATTTCTCCTCAGAGATAACTGACATAATTCATCCCTTCTGGTGGGAAGCTAAAGATATTTTCAAGATTATTCCAACCGACTGATTGGTCCCTCTCACAGACAAGCATAAAAGACTCTGGCTTTAGCATCACTGCCATGACCACTGCTCATTTGTGGTATTCTATTAAACTCTGTCCACTGGGAATGTAACATGTAACTACAAAGATGTATTCTTTCTAAGCCTTTATCTATACCTGACACACAGTTCTGTTCCTGAGAGGAGGAGATGAACAGCCTCTTCTGGACCACAGCAGATTTAAGAAACCCAGCACCTTCAACAGGATGTCCTGCTGTCTTTCTGACTCATCAGCATAGCCCAACACACCAGCCTATGAACCATTATGAAATATATGAAATTTCAAGTAGTAATGGTCCCTGACTTATGATGGTTTACTTGTGAGGGTTTTTTTTCAACTTTATGGTTGTGCAAAAGTGATGTGCATGCAGTTTTGATCTTTGTGAAGGCTGGTGATATGTAGTAACACATTAGTTCAGGATGCTCGGCTGTGGGAGCAAGCCACACATCCTGTCAGCTGTGCAATCAGGAGGATAAACAATTAACGCAGCCTGTGATGATGCTAAGCCAGGGTGTTCCCTGGGTTAGATATATTGCATATATTCTGACTTGCAATACTTTCAAATTACGATCAGTTTCTTTGGATGTAATCCCCATCATGAGCCTAGACTATCTATATACTGTTCAAGCAGCACATTCTTTTTCTACTTCACACTGAACTTGCAGCCTCAGACTCCAAAAGGCGGGAAGCACAGCATCATAACCTAGAAACCCCCTTAATCTCATAAAATAGCAACATGAGAGAAAGAAGTATTTCAGGCTTCATCCTATGGACTAGTAATTCGGCAAGCCCATGTAGGCTGGTTCCCCTTGTTCCCATGCTATGATTTTTCTCAAGTACTTCTTAAATTATCCCCCTATTCTTATAACTATAAAATTCCATCTACTACCATCCTACCAGCAAGAACCACTCTCCAGAGAAGGAGAGAAGCTTTCAGAATCACATCATGTAGCAGGATCCCTGAGGCTAGTGAAGCTCTGTGTGTCCAGACATTCCCTCATACATCCAAAGCCTGCTTCATCACACAAGCAACCTACACACCGTGACTTTCTCTTATCTCTATCCCCAAACAATGAAGTTCGATAAGCCACAGCAAGTGGGAAAGGCATTCTCGTGCCCTTTCCATTTATATTAGAGAAAGCTAATCTTAATCACAAATATTCTACATCAGACCCACGGAGCAAAGAGAAAGCAAGTCAGTATTATGGCTTCAACAAGGAACACGGTTTCTGCTTGAATACTTTCTATATAAATATATCACATTGTTCTTTATCAGAATGTGAGTCTTCTTCTTCAGTTAAGACATAAGAAGCTGATTGGCCAAAGGCAAAAAAAAAAAAAAGACATAAGCTGCTTATTGGGCATATGAGGTACCATATAAAAGACTACAAGAACCGAGAGTCACATAGTATCTTAGGTATAGAGAGCTCAATGTTACTTGCAACCCTAATTTATGCTTAACCAACTGGGATCTCTAGGCAGGACTGGAAGTTTCTGTCCAAAAAAATACAGTAGAAAATATGTTTTACTTTCTATTTGTTCCTTGATTCTTAACACTAACCAAATCTAAATCACTACATTCATATAATTTTGTAGCATCAAATATTCACTTGATATAATAATGGACCCTACAGTTTAGTCATTAAGCAAAAGCACACTTTTATCTGTTTTTCTCAAAGCTATGTATTCATTTATAAACAGTACCTGAGCCTTCTATGTGCGAGTATCATGTCAAAACAAGATCCCAGACTTCAGACTTCACTCACCTTGTGTAGAAGTCAGAGACAATGACTACAGTACCAACACATGATAACTATTGTAACAAGTGACATTAGAAAAGATGACATTCAATCAAATAGGGTCAAAGACACCCTCTCCAACTGGGTGATGCAAAGCTATATTTTAGAGAGTGGATAGGAAATTGATTAAGAAAGGAAAATATTTTTGGTTGTGAGCCTATAATGGCTGAACCATCTCTGATGTCCATGGTCCTGTTGCCATTGAGGGACATGCTGATTTCAGGGGTTAGGGCCACCACCTGGGGCCCTGTTGGTATCCAAGAGCCATGCTGCCACTGGAGCTATGCTGATCTGGGTGGTCTTCACTGCCATCTGGAGCCATGGTGACATCCAGACCCGGGCTGCAGCCAATAACCATGCCTGGATTCATGGTCCTTCCACAACCAGGATCTGTGTTGAAGTTCATGGCCCATGTTACCACTAAAAGCTGCACAGAAGCCTGTGATTTAGCCTGAAGCTTGTGGTCTTGTTGGTATCCTAGGGCCATACTGCCACAGATTCAGGCTGGTGTGTGGCCTTTGCTGCTGCTAAGGGCCATGTCTAGGTCTGTGGCCCTACAGCAGCCAGGGTCTGAATTGACATCTATGGCTCCTGTTGCAACCAAAGGTCATGTGGTTGTCTGGGATCTGATCAGCTACCTGGGACCATGTTAGTGCCCGAGGGTCATGCTGTAGCCAGAGCCAAACAGATCTAAGTGGTGTCATGGTGATATCTCAGCCAAGGCTGTGGCTGGGGGCCATGTCTGGCTCCATGGCTCTACTGCAGCCAAGGTTTTTGTTGATGTCTGTGGCTCCTACTGCCAACAAAGGCCATGTGGATGCCCATGATCAGGTCATCCACTTCAGTCTTTGCTGGTATCTGAGAGCCATGCTTCATCCAGGGCCATGCAGATCTGAGTGACCTGTACTGCTATCCAATGCCATGATGTCATTCCATCCAGAGCTGCAGCTAGGGGCCATGTCTGAGTCTGTGTTGAAGTACAAGGATCCTGTTACCATCAGAGACCATGAAGATGCCCAAGGTCTAGAGCTGTATGGGAGTCCAAAGGCCATGCTGTTACTAGGGTTGTGCTGATTTGAGTGGCCTGCATTGCCCCCTGGAACAATGGTGACATTCAGGTCGAACTGCTATGAAGGACTGTGTCTGGGTCTGCCCATGGTCCTACAATAGCTGGAGTCTGTGCTAAATCAGAGTCCTGTATTGCCATCAAAGGTTGCAAAGAAGCTCAGGGCTGGGGCAGCAACCTGAGGCCGTGGTGGTATCTGGAGGCCATGCTGCCACCAAACCATTCTGATCTGAGTGGCCATTGTTTTCCATCAGAAGCCAGGGTATCACTGAGGCCTGAACTGCTACCAAAGGCCATATCTCAATCTGTGGTCCAGCTGCAGATAGGGTCTGTGTCTATGTCTGTGGCCCATGTCCCAACTCAGGAGGCCATAGGAACCAAATATCAGAGGGATATGCTGAATCAACCCACCCTTGAGAGCTGGACCTACCTTGCTGTCTTGCTAGACACTGCAGTAAGAGAGCTGTCCCTGACCCTCATGGAGAGCTGGCCCCTGTACTTGGAAGAGCTGGCCCCACCCCTCACCATGGGTGAGAGAGAGTTAATCCTGATAGCATGGGCATAGGGGAGCAGGCTCTGCCCCCTTGCCTGAGTCAGGTGGCTCCAGGGGCCCCAGACTGACCAGCTCAGCTACCACCCAGGCTCACATAAGAAAGAAAAACAAATACAAAAAAAAAGATTTAATCAAGAGACATCATCACTTGCAGATGGAAATATATCAAGTCAAATTTATAGAAAAGTGATACAAGGAAAGAATGGACAAGTCACACAAGTAAGACTGGTGAGGGACAGAGGACCGTGAGAGGAGGTGAGATACTTTCTCTTTGCTATGACAAACTGCCTGGCAAGACGCCATTTAAAGGAGGAAGAGTTTATTGGGAGTTATAGTTCAAGGGGACCCATTCCTGCACAGTGAGAAGAGCATAATGCCCTGAACAGGAACCAGCGGTCACACTGCATCCACTGTCAGAAAGAGGAGAGTGAACAGAACAGGGGGCAGGCTATCAATCCTCAAGGCTCACCCCCAACTGTTCGGCTCCTTCAGCAAAGCTCTGCCTTCTAAAGCAGTGCATCTCAACCTTCCTACCGCTGTGATTCTTTCATACACTTCCTCATGGGGTAGTGACTCTTAATCATAAAATTATCTTGCTGCTTCTTCATAACTATAATTTTGCTATTGCTATGAATTGTAATGTAAAGATCTGATATGCAGGATCTCTTATATCTGACCCCTGTGAGGAGGTTCATGACCCACAAGTTGAGAACTACTGTTGTAAAGGTTCCATGACCTTCCCAAACACCATCAGCATTTGGGGATCAAGTGTTCAAATTCATGAGCCTATGGGAGACATTTCACAGTCGAAACACAAACAGCTTCCTCCCTTTCTCTCTCTTCAGAGCTGCATGAGGGTGTAATAAATGGATGCACCCGCTATTTGGGAAGCCAGATGGATCACAGAAAGAAATTCTTAGAGTGTCCAAATAGCTGTTTGCCCCATCTGCCTGGCCTTGCCCTGAAAATTTAAGTGCTAATTCTCTCAGCTCTAACAGGAAATCCAAAGTGTATTCTCCGGAAAAGGTGAAGGCAAGTATGCCGAGCACAGAAAGCAGCAATAGTGAGCAGGATCCTGCATCCTGATTCCCTTCGTGGAGATCTTATCTGTTTCCTGCACTGTTACCACCCAAATGAAAAAGGTGGTGTATTCTTTTGAAAGAAATTGGAGATGGATTCCTAGAAAATGAAAAAGATTTCACGCCTTCACAAAAACAATCAAATCCATAAAACACTTAGAGGATGAAGCCAAGAAAATGTGTCAGCAGACAGGAGTTAAAAGTACCAGAAGATAAATTCAAGGGGAAAAAAAATGTTTAAAAGAAAAGTTAGAATATAAATCCAGGTGGCCTGGGATTAGAGCAATAGGAATTCTATAAGGAGAAAATGAAGGGAAATGAATAAAAAGAAAATAACACTAGAAAGTTATCTAGGACTAGAAATGAGTTTCCAAATTGAAAATGAATAATAAAAACCTTCATACTCAGTCACACAGTTACAGAAGATCAAGAGAGGAAAGGAAGATGTTAAATTATTCCCAGGGAGAGCAAGCTTAAAAAGCTCCTAAGGAACTGAAATACGGAAGCCCTTGAATTTCTCCCTAGCCAGTCCTGTAAAGTGGAAGAGCAGGACCATCAAGGCTCAGATGCAAATTTCTTTCTAGTTTGGAACTGTAAGCAAAATAGGGGGCAGGAATAAAAATAATGTCTGATACAGAAGAACCTGGACACATCTGCCTTCCCTGTATCTTACTGATAGGATGTTACATCAAAACAAAGGAAATAAGTGCAAAAGCCTAAGCCAAGGAGATCCAGAGACCAGAGAATAAAAGCAATTCCCAGGGCTCAGAGACTCCTTCTCGACCTTGGCTGTACTTCACAGCTGCCTTGGGTGCTTTGAAAACCCTCCAGTCCCGGTCACACTGAAGCTGGGTGTATGAGGTGAGGCCTAGGCGTAGACAAGTTTTCAAACTCTCCAGATAAGTTCACTGGGCAGAGGAGGCTCTGATCCACTGCACTCAAAGAAAGTGGTATGGACTAGAAAAACAAGCTGTAGTTGACATTCACAAAATGTGTGCAACCTTTAATCAAGACGCATTGGGTGGGCAGTTGGAAAGGCTACAGGCAGTTTCCTTTGAACATTCGATTAAGAAAATGCAAAAATAAAATAGAATCTTCTCAAATGCTTACAAGCTGCAAAAGACAGAAAATGCAACCAGAGTATACTCACTAACCTGCAGGGCAAGGAAAGGGCACTCAGGTAGGCCATAATGATGGGAAACCTGAAACACTGGTGATATTAGAGAAGGAAAGGAAGAAATGAGTTGACAAGATTTGAAAGTCATCAAGAAATAGCAATACATACATGTTAACAGGTATTGCCCCAAACCAAATGGGTACAAAATGGTCTCCAGAGATATTTCCATCCTAATGCCTAGAATATGTTAATATCACCACATAAGACAAAAGGAACAGCATAAAGTTGGGATCTTGAGATGGGAGACTTGTTCAGATGAGCTAGGTAGATCCAATGTAATTTCAAGAGTCTGCATCACAACAAGGCAAAAAGGTCAGAGCAGGTGGAGATGGAACAAGAGACCCGGCAGATGCAGCATGGGACAGGGAGCCAAGAAATGCCTAGAGTCACAGAGGTTGCAAAAGGCAAGGCACAGATGTGCACAATCTCCACAGAAGGAACCAACCCAGGAGATTTCTCCAGACTCATCCTGGATTTCTGGCCCCCAGGAATGGAAAGGAATAATTGAGTTCATTCATATAAAGAAACTCTCAGTGCAGTCTTTCCCAACCTTGGCCACACTTCGCAGCTACACACTGTTGATCTGCTGTGGTTTGTTACAGCAACAGCAGAAAATACAGAGAGTTCAGGGTGTTTGGATGCAAACAGGGCAGAACACAGTAGAGGAAGTGCAGATACATGAACATCGTGTAACATTTTAAAGGAATGAACATGTGATCCATGGATGAAAATTGAAAATAGGCAAATCATATGAAGTGTGTAGAGCAAAGTAACCACAGGGCAGCTTCTCTCAGACATAAACATGTACATGAATCACCCATGGGCAGTATTCAACAGCATGTTCAGACTCAGAAGGTCTGGAGTGGGGCTTAAGATGTATCTGCCACTCTGTACATTCCCAGGTGACCAATGCTGTGGGTCCAAGGAGCACACATGAAATAGCAAAGATCAAGACTAGTTCCCCGAGACCTTGGAGGCTGGTGAGAGGACATCTCAAGAGACAGAAGTGTGAAGCAGGGGTGTGGTAGGAAGGGAGGTAGGTACCTAAGCTAACCCACTTTGACTTTATCTTTGAGGACACTGGGAGCCACTTTTGAGGAACAGAAGACTGGGTTGGAATGCTAATGGCACAAATACCAGAGTAAGCCATGCTTTCTGATAGAAGTTAAGTCCCTCTCTACAAGATGAATTTTGTACCAGGACCATTATTAAGCTAAGTACCCTAGTCTAAACAGTTCATGGGCCATAAAGGAGAAACCATTACTGTTATACGATAATAAACTGACACAGCAGTAAACTGATTCCTAATGACGTAATATACTCGTGAGTCCAGGCAGCTTTCAAACCCCATCAGAGAATCTTCTATCTGTGATAGTGATTAACACAGAGACCCACTGCTAGCCAAGGGACAGAAAATAAGAGACAATAGAATGCTCAGCCCTAAATGAAGCATCTGTACCACACCCCTCCTCTCAAGGCTTAGGGAGCATTGTGGAACAGAGAATGGAAAGGTGTAAGAGGTGGGCAATGATAAGTACAGGGAAATAGTATCCTCTGGACAAAGCAGGGCAGCTGCACAGATGAACTCACGTGACCTGTGCAAACCAGATCAAATACCTTAATGGAGAAGGACATTGGCATGACGTCCCCGCACTTAGCTGAGGAGGTACTGGTGATGAATTATTGCTGGGAGAGGGGAGTTTTCTCTGAGAGTATACTGTGGTCCCTGTCAGGTGATCATGCTCTGATAGGAAGCTACACATGCAAGAATATTTGGGCTGCACAAATAAACCTTGATAGGGTTTTCTTTCTTTTTTTCTTTTTCTTTTTTTTTTTTTTACTTTATTTATTTATTTATTTGCCTTGGTGTTTGCCTGGAACTGGAACTACAGACAGTTATTCACTGCCATGTGGGTGCTGGGAATTGAACCCGGGTCCTCTGGAAGAGCAGACGGTGCTCTTAACCGCTGAGCCATCTCTCCAGCCCCTCTTTTTTTCTTTTTAAAGACACAATGTTGGGTAGGTAGGAAAGGGTAGGGATGGATCAGAGGAAAGCTAGATAGTAAATATGACAAAACATATTGTATTGAAATGAACTTCTCAAAGAATATATATACTTTATTCTTTGAAGAAGAAGGAAAAACAAGGATTGAAAACTATTTAGAATGTAGCTGAGACTATCCATTGCTAATATCTCATAAAGAAAGGATTTCTGCCCCCAAATAACCCCAACACATACATATATACATACTTACTAGAGTGACACCATCTGAGTGTAAGTAAATTCTGCAGATGTCTTTTGTCTGGAGTCCTAAACCTCAAAAAGCTTAATATTAACCCTCAAAGGAATTTTCCTGCAGCCTTTTTTATCCATCTAATTACATAGCATTTATAAAATCCTTATCTTCCAATGGTGGCTATATGTTCAAATTAGAAGTGTGTAAGAACTCATGGGGAGTTAGCCCATGCCTGTCATTGAGAATTTCCTGTACTAACCCAAGTATTTTGGAAACAGCTTTGTCCACCTATGCAGGGTACTTTGCTCAACCTCTTTGTATATTTTTTAAATGACCTTATGGGTGGGAGGTTATAAGACCCCTGCCTTAACTGAGGAGCTACTGGCAGTTGATACTTGGTTGTGAAGAGATGCCACATTTCCCAGGGAGTGGGACCTGTATAGATGCCTATTCCAAAATGTAAGAGCAGAACTTATTAAATTCAACTGGGGATGTACAGAGAGTCAGAGAGTTTGGAACACTTGGTCTCCACCAAGCCCTCTCCTTCATGTGGATCTATGTAGAAGAGGAAAATTTTAAGAGCCAGAGATTCCAAGGAAACAGTGCCAAACAGACACTGATACACACATGAACTTGAGGGACTGTAACCAAAATACACTAGACCTACAAAGTTTTTTTTTTTTTCTCAAAACAGAGAGGGGGAAATGGACTCAAAATCCTATCCCTAACCAAGAAACTATTACAAATTATATCTCCTGAGAAAGGAATGCCATTCGGTATATCATCTACACTCCAGACCCAAGCCCAGAAATAATAGGTCAATGCAGAAAAGACTCCATGTTTTGTTTGTTTGTTTGCTTGCTTGCTTTTTTTGGTTTAGTTTTCTTGGTTTTGTTTTGTCACATTGGGTTTTTGCAGTTTCTTTGCTTTGATTTTGTGAGAATTTATTGTTGCGCTTTCTTTTTTGGAAGAGAGAGAAAGAATATGAAATTAGGTAGGGAGGTAGGTGGGAAGAATCTGGGGGCAGTGGGGGGAAGGAAAGACTATCAAAATATATTATATAAAAAAATTAGGAAAAATAGAAATTTAAAAAATGAAAGAGAGGATTATAAAGTTGAGAGCTATGTCTGTGGAACCTGGAGAGAGGGGAATAGATATGATCAAAATACATTGAACATACATATTAGTAATATTTACATGTAGGAGAAAATATTTTTTAGAAAAGTTGCTTTTAAGAGTATAATAAAATTAGAAAACAGACAAAAATTATTTAAATCTTTTCAGCTCTTCATACACATGCAGATGGAAATGGCACATCGCTCATATCCTAGACATTATCTAGGTATCCCCTTAACAAAGAATTAATGTTTTTCGCAGAAGTTCAATGTAGATATTTGACTCTCCTAAAGCATTATGGCTGCACAAAGCCTTCTCAGAATTCTATGCATACAGAATAGACAGAAGGAGAATAGCACACTCCGGGTAAAAACTCAGCTAAGTATATCGAACACTGACAACTTATTAATAGTTTGATGTCAAAATCAAGCATCCCTTGCATGCAGCTCATGAAGAACCATCCTGGGGCTGATCCTACTTCATATTTCCTATCGATAGCTCGAGGGTGGTGCTCTGCATTCACAAATCAATCCACAGAATGTGCAGCTCTGGGAGACAAGTCTGATGCGTTATAGACGACACTATTAAAATTCAAGATGCTCTCGTGAAATCAAAGAAATGAATCGAAATCGATAGAGCAAGCAGACACAGTCCTGCCGGTGTTTCACATCACAGGATTCCAAAGCTTCCCACTAGAAAGCAAGACATGCTGGCTAGCCAAACCCTAAGTGCGCCAGATTCTGTTGGTCTTCCCTGTGCTGGCACAGTCACGAGGATATCCAGACATGCTCAGGACCTGCCCTGCAGTTCTCCACACATAACTTAAGTCTGTGACCTGCAGTTCTTCATTTCTCCCCCTCAGGGCCCTGCAGTGAGGAGATTGAGATGACGGATTTGGAGTGACACGATTATAGAGCTCACACTGTCAAGTTTAGATTGTGCAACACCACATCAGAAGTAGCAGGGGAAAAAAAAACAGAATACTTACAGGATGAGAAACAAGAATGATTTTTTTTTTCTAAGAGCAGCATTCTACCTGCCCCCACACCTCCCCAGTTAGCAAGCACTTTTACCTTCCAGTTGTCAACACCCCTCCCCTACACACACACACACACACACACACACACACACCACATCCAGCCTGACTTGTTGAATTTTTCATCATGTGGCACCTGGACCAGAGCCAGAGTCTAAAAGGTTCTTTGCTCTCAATTGTTTGGATCTATCCTTCATACCGTTTTCTGTGCAGTTCCAGGAAAATACAAGAGATCTTGAATCCTTCTTGCTCACAACATGTTAGGTCTGTCAGTCCCCACAGTGAGAACATTGACACACAAATGTTCTCAGTGGCTCTTTTACCAGGAGCTGCACCAACTTCATATAGGGGCCATTTCTATGTGTCTCATTGTCTATGTCAGTGGTTTTCTACCTGTGGGTCATGTGAGGGGGGTTAAATGATCCTTTCACAGGGTTCATGGAAGACCATTAGAAATATCCAATATTTACATTATGATTCATAATAGTAGCAAAATAGTAGTTATAAAGTAGCAACAAAAATAACTTTAAACTTGGAGGTCACCACACCATGAGAGTTATGAAAGAGTCTCAGCATTAGAAAGGTTGAGGAGGACTATTTTTTTGGGGGGACGAACTGAGAAGGGATGGGCACAAGGTGAGGGGGAGTTAATATGATAAAAGTATACTGTACCCACACATAAAACTATTATAGTGAAACCCATTGTTCTGTACAAGGTAAGAAATGGGGGGTAATGAATGGATGGCTTGTTAAGATAAAGGACTTTTCGGATACCTATGTTATGGCAACAAATATAATAAGCATGATTTTACTTAATATATACTTACATTATATAAATATAAGCATGATTTTACACCGCAGGGGGCAGTTGGTGTCGGTAGGGGTGGGTCAAGATTTCAGATTATTCTGTACCACATCTGTCATTTTGTTCCCCTAATCTTTGGGGTACCCTGCATGAGTTTCCACTCACCCATGCTGATGACGGCGATGCACGAGGGGCAATTTGACAGGCGTTTCTGCTTCTCGGGTCTATGTCCAGTCTGCTCAAGAACTCAGCAGTTTTGCTACCAGGAAAACAAATAGGTGTTAGAGCTCCAAAGAACTAGAAATAGCACTGTTTGCTGTGCCTTTGGATAGCAGCCTGGGTTTTCATGGGGTGATGCCTAAAAATATCCCAGGGAGAACAAAAGGTGAGAGGCTGAGGTGCGGGAGAAAATCAAAGCTGAACGTGGTTTGACAAGATTGCATCTTGAAGAGCATATGTTTTAAAAATCGAAAATTAGGCATGTGAAATGTGAACCTGTTATTTTGGATTTTGCACTTTGTGTTATCGGCAGAGATAAATCCTCCCTGCGACTTCACAGGATGGTGCTTAATTTCCTCTGTGTATATCTCCGGTTTGACATCAGACTTCAGTTACAGACCTGTGGAACGCTAATCCCCCACAATATCTCACTTCACTTCGGCTTTGCATTAAGCCCTTAACTCTCCAGGAGACTTTCTAATCATCTCATCTCATCTTCCACACAGCTCTGACTACTCACAGGACACACAGCCCATAGGCCAGCAGTTCTGTCCCATTTGTGAACCATGAATGCTTTCAGATTCTGAGACAGAAATTGACCTTCTATCCAAACACAGAAAGACATTCCACAGCAAGCACATTCATCTTTGCATTTGAGTCAAGGGAAGAGATAAATTTCCTTTCTTAGAGGCTCAAAAGTGCTGGTTAGACTGAGGAAATGGCTCAGTCAACAAAGCTCTCTCAGCAAGCATGAGGACATGAAGTGAGACCCCAGGAACCACATAAAAAGGTGGGCATGTGACACAGACCTCTGGTCCCAGTGCTGGAAACACAGAAACAAAACAAGAGACTCCCTGGGGCTTGCTGACCAGCCAGGCTAGCCAAATCAGTGAGTCCCAGATTCAAGAAGATAGTCTAACTCAAACCATAGGGTGACAGCTGGGCATGATGGCCCATGCCTTCAATTCCATCACTCCTGAAGCACATACAGAAGGATCTCTCTGAGTTGGGGGTTCAGTTTGAGCTACACAACAAGTTCCAGGACACTTAGGGCTACATAGTGATACCATGTATTATTACATTAATTAATTGATTAAAGAAGTAATACAATAAAACACAAAGTCGACCTCTGACCTCCACATGCATATATACAGGCATTTGCATAAACATGTTAACATGCACAATTACATACATGTAAGTGTTTATAGCAATACCCAAATGGACACAATACTGCTGAGCCAGACACACATTTCTAGCTTCTCTTTTTAGCTTTGAAAAAGTTGGCCTAGACATGGAGGGGACATGTAATAGGGTCTTTGTTTTTTTTTCTTAATCCAAGTCCCCACTCCGTTTCTCTTCTCCCCTGTGTCAAGCACAGGACACTGGCGTTCTTCCCATCCCTTCCTTCAGGTCCTGCTTCCTTCCCCTAGCCTGCCTTTCCTACCTCACTTTTCCCTTTCCCTGTGTGACCTCCAGAACTTTTACTTCTTACCCCACATTTATAACGACACCCCTCAATGAAGCCTGGTTTATATTGCTCCTGACTCCTGAGGTCTGTTCCCATCTTCCTCCTCCTTTCCATCCTTCCTCTGCTACTTTTAAGACTAAGATTCAGGTCATCAAGCACTTAGGACATGGCCACCAAAGGAAGCACAAGGCACTAATAAGAACCAGGGGCTCACAGCTGGCAGGGTGAGGGAAATAATTCAAGGAATTAGAAACAAAGATGCCACCATCATGGTGAACACACTCTTGGGGAAAACATTTTCTTTTTAAGGAAAGTGAGACTCTCAAGCTGAAAAGTGGGATGCTAACAGTGAAACACAATTCATAGCCCCAATAAGCAGGAGGCTTCAGCCACAACAGCATGCAACCTGTCTGCTAGCCCAGGATTACTTACCTTGCCCTGAATAGACAGAGGTCAGTGACATTACACTGCCTGACATTCTGAAATCAATAATGTAAAACAGGAGGGAGTCCTATTTTGTATAATGCAGCTCACATTCTTACTGATGGATATTTATGTTACTCCAGTGAACATCAGAGTATATGGCATAAAAGAGGTTAAACTACTGGTTTTATGTTTAAATTATCATTGTAACTATGAAGTTTTCCTCATTAAAAGCTATAAATGATAGATGCTCCCCTAACTAGTAGTTTCCATGCTGTTGGGAGGAAGAAGTTTCCCCTTATTTTACCTTCTTTTAGCTAACACACAGACTCTGTTGGCTGTGAGGTCCAGAGAGGTAATATAGAAGAGTAAATAAAGCAGGAGATTAAACATAGCAGTAAGTGATGTCTGCCAATTGGGTCAAGGCCAGAAAGAACACTGATCATGCTGGGGGGCGGGGGTTGAAGATTATTTCCCATGCAAGCGGGTCAGTTGTTAACTTAGCTACAGACCAGCATTGCCAGTGGGTAACCAGCCAGCAATGCCAGATGGCCTAGGTTTTCCTGTTGTAACCAAAATGTTGAAATTTTTAATGTGAAATGATTTGGCAATTAATTTAAAAAGTTTTAAAACATTGCTGGCTTGCACTACTGGCCCCAAGCAAACAATGAAGTAAGCAAGACAGAATAAAGCCCTCTGCAAGCCAGATATGGTCCCCAGGGCTCTTTGTCATGACTAAATCATTGTTTCTGCCTGATCATGTTTGTGTTGTTGACAATACATTTATTTCATAACTATAGGCTCTTTATCTTTAGGTTAAAAATTATAAGCAAGAAGGGCCAATATTACTGCTTTATATCTGCCAGCTGTGAGACATCACACAATGTTTCACATTTATGATGAATACTCGGGGCTGGAGAGATGGCTCAGTGGTTAAGAGCACCGTCTGCTCTTCCAGAGGACCCGGGTTCGATTCCCAGCACCCACATGGCAGCTAACAACTGTCTGTAGTTCCAGTTCCAGGCAAACACCAAGGCAAATAAATAAATAAAGGTTTAAAAAAAAAAAAAAAAAAAAGGGGGCTGGAGAGATGGCTCAGTGGTTAAGAGCACCGTCTGCTCTTCCAGAGGACCCGGGTTCGATTCCCAGCACCCACATGGCAGCTAACAACTATCTGTAGTTCCAGTTCCAGGCAAAACACCAAGGCAAATAAATAAATAAATAAAGTTTTGGGGCTGGAAAGATGGCTCAGTGGTTAAGAGCACTGCCTGTTCTTCCAGAGGACCTGAGTTCGATTCCCAGCATCCACATGGAGCTAACAACTGTCTGTAATTCCAAGATCTGACACCCTTATGATGAATACTAAGGTGTATCATTTTTATTTACACTTACACCTCTCTGTACTTGTGTTGATACATGAAAAGTAAATGCTACATATAAAATGAAAATGAAAACCACAGAAAATGTTTATAATAAAAGAGTTATCATGGAAAATGCATGAAGAACACTGATAAATCAAATTTCAAAAAGACAAAGAGCCCAATCTATGAGTAGGTAAAAGGTAAAAATGCATACTTCACTGAAAAAGAAACATAATTAATAACACAACTGGCAATGATGACTTAGGGTTTCTATAATAAACTGAGCCCTGTCGAGAGATCCTTACATCTATAACTTCATGACAACCTTGAAAAGATTTTGGCACCTTCAATTCATAGAAGCAACTAGCTCATGGCCACACAATTAACAAAGTTCACAACCAGGACTCAGACCCAGATATGCCAACTGTAGAGGCCATACTTTTGGCCAGGATGCTCTCCTGTTCCTATAGAGGAATACCCACATGCACAGGTGTCCCATCTCAGTAACAACTGAGTAATGCTGAGATGGGAAAATTAATTAAAACAAGACACCACCACACATGAGCCAAAACAAAAACTTTGTAAGTGTGGAAAACTGCCCCCATGCAAGGGGAATATTTGGCAGAACTTCCCTTATGAATTGCTGCTAGGATAGCAAACTGGTTACCCTGGAGAGAAAATTGGCAGCACCTGGTAGAGCCAAATCCATGTGCAATGTCTAGATGTTTCATAATAAAGGGGCTCTTGACACCTAAGGAGAACCAATGAAGGACACAGAACCCAGCAGCATTTGTAAGCATCCCAGACAACGAAGGAAGAGAAAGAAAAGGAGAAAAGCATGAGGGAAAGAATGCATGGGGACCAGAGGGAAAGAGGAAAATAACGAATTAATTTACATCATGAATTCATGAGTGGGTCTCATATCTGAGAGCTGATCTGATGCTCTCACCGAACAGTTCTTAGTGCAGTGATCCAGTCCCACAAAGACTTGTTCTATGTTGAGAAGCTGCATCTGATTCTTGCAAAGTAATCATGTAGCCCACAAACTACTCACCCCACAGCCACCTCAGTGGAAGGCTCCTCCTCTACCAGCGACAGCTCCTTCCTCCTGTTGGGATGTCATCCCTACACTGACAATTTATCAAGATATCCAATTATAAAATGCCCCTGCATTCTTAGGCCACCTTCTGTCTATTTAGACACTTCCCCAAATTACCTCTCACCAATGTTCAAATCCTACACTTGGCTCTTTCGAATGGTTTTGCCCTCTGCCCTCTGTAGTGTTTGCTTTGCTTTGCTTCAACAATCAACACAATTTGTTAACCTAAAGGTTTGTCTCTAGTGGTTAGAGGGAAAGGATTCAACAAATGTGACACTTGAGGACAGGATTACTACAGGGGAAAGATAGAGAATGATAACATTGTAACAGTCTCTGAGAAAGTTCAAGAAAATTCCATCATAGCTTCCTAGGACAATAGTTTTCCAAATGCCCATAGGAACACTCTACCTACATGAGACTGCAAACCTGGAGCATCTTGGAGACCACCAGGCTCAAGCTTTCAGCATTCCAGCATGTCTGGAATAGAATCCAACAATCTGCTTCTTAAAAGCACCCACCGTGATCTTAAGAGCTACCACAGTACTGCAGATAGATATTTAATATACATAATTATCTTAGATCCATATGTTACTGACTTATGAATAATTCATGTTATAGAACACACTTGGAAATAAACGTCGGTGTATCTTAGAAACCGTCTGTGTAAGTGCTGGCAGGGCATTCTACCTCCGCTTTAGGGTGGCGTCACAAACCTAACTTTGGGACTGTGAAGTCTGGGCGAGTGAGCAATCGCTTTTCTACTCACACATCCATTTACACAGGCAATGTATTCAGCCCGAGTCTCCTCTGTGTACTTTGGAAGCATTATTTTACAGAAGTCCATTTCCCATAACTGGTGTTACCAAAGGATAGTCATGTATCTTCTGCCACTAACAAAGCCTATGTAATAAGAATCCAGGAGAAACTGGGCTATAGCCATATAGAGACATATAAGCCCCATTTATAAGATCACAAGGAAATGATCTAGTAATGTTAGGAGGGATGAATTGTGCTAAACTAATCATGTATTTAAAATAATTATTTCTACTTGTTTAATAGTTTCTTAATGTTTTAATTTCTCATAAAAGTAATACATGAATATAATAAAAAGGAATAGAAAATAGTAATAGAAAAGTTTAAAGAATAAAATAATGATGTCCTATGTAATATTTCTCTCAACATGAATTGTTCCATATGTATCTTTCTGGGCAATTTCCTATTAATTGATAAACATTTGCTTAGGAAGATACTCGGGTAAAGAGTGGTTTCCTGCAGCGGATGGTAATTAGGAGAAAGCAGAAAGGCCAGCTCTTCTCAAATGAGTTTCTCTACGCCTTGGCATAGAGGAGATGACATTTCCTTGCTCCTATGCAGCTAGATGCTGCCTGTGTCTGAGCTCTGGGCTGAGAAATGAGAGCAGATGGATGGGCCAGGCCTGGAGTGACGCATTTATAGCTACCCACATGATTCTGAGTACTCTTTCCTCCTGTGTGATGGAGGCACTCAAAGTAGGCTTGGAAGATACTTGCTAAGCATGGTAGAGGCTCCATTGCCTGAGTTTCCCATTGCCAAAGAACAAAAGCTAACTGCATAGTCACATACCCACTCTCATCACTCTACATGGAAAACATACTCTTCTAAATTATTGATTTAGGCTTCCTTCACCATAGCATTATTTTCCTTCCTAAACAGAGATATTTTCCCCTAAGTGGAATACTATATTCTGTGTTATTCTTACTTTTTTCAATTAACATCCCCCTTTGGATCTCACTTATATTAATTCTTACATAACTAACTTAACCATTTACCAGCAAATACATTACTACCACATTTTTACAGGTGAATATTTATGTTACTCTAATGAGCATCAGAGTATATACATCTATGTACTGCATTAAGATATATACCTAGCCATTAATTATTTTCTAGTATATGTTCATATAGACATGCATATATAAGTCATGCTTAATAGTGCCAAGATGCTGTATATAAATGAATATCACCCCTACAACTGTATGTATTGAAACTAGAAATCTGCAAGGACAACCTCCCTCCACTGAGTACCAATCTATTGTCTTATAGATTCTACTTATCTCAGGCACCATCAAATATTCTAGACTTATCCAGTAACAAAGTTTTTAAATTTTCCCCAAAGGCCCATGTGTTAGAACTTGGTCCCTGAGGAGATATTATTGACAGGTAGCAGAATTTTTTAGAGGCAGTGTCTCAAGGGAGGTCTTTAGGTCTTTGAGGGTGTGTCCTTGAAGGTGACTGTGGGACTCTAGTCTTTTCTTCTCACTTCTCTGGCTTTTCCGTGAGATTGCTAGACTTGTTCCATCATGTACTTCTAAAATGATATGGTACATTGCCACAGGCCCAAAGTAACAAAAGCAATTGATTATGGATGGTACTCTCCAAACTATGAACCAAAAGATTGTTTTTATACTTTTGATCCTATTATTTCAATTACTTTACTATATGATGATGAAAAATATAATACTTTCCATCATCAATTAACACTCAATTTTTCAATCCCATAATTCTCTGAATATCTGGTTTTCCTCCATTCAGCCTCCTGAAACTTTCTGCCATAAAACCTTATATCAGAAGATCTCCCTCAAGAGTAATAGTACCTTCCTTGGGCCTCCACACATGTACATGAACATGCACTACACACATACTATATAGAACCAATTTTTAAAATTTTTTTGAATATAAAATAATTATTAGATAAATACCAAAGTACAAAAATTATATATATATTTATAAAAAGTATAAATAAAAATTTCCCCACATGCTTTACATGCAGATGTTAATAAACTCTCTGAGCAAAATAACAGAATATTCATATAGTCTTATGATATCTCAATAAAGGCACATATCAATTACACATGGAAATAGCACCTTTTTGGTGCAGACTACTTTAAACAGCCAAAGTAACATCACAGGTGAAAAGGATACAAACATCATGCCCCTTCTGATGAGATGCATCAGGAGTATATGACAGCATCTCTATAGTTTTGCTTATTAAAATGTATATCTCCAGTTTAATCAGGGAACATATCTGACTGATCTACATGGAAGGCTGTTCAAATAAGGTTACATGTATAGGAGAAAACTAAGGTGTCATAATGACTAGATGTTTTTATATGCTCTTAAATCATATTTTGAAATAGAAAAGGGACTTGGAGTGAAAAAATGGCCCAATTTTAATGTGTTTTGTACCAATGCTAATTGCCTGATGTTGATAATTATACTACAGCTACATAAACTATTAAATTCTCTTAGATGAAGGTGTTAATGACAATTATACTATTTTTATATCTTGTCTTTAAGGTGAAAAATGATTTCAGACTAAAAAGGGGGAAGGTCTTTTTTAATGTATTGTTGAAATTTAACTTAATTTGAAAGAGTACTTCCCCTGAACTGCAGAGTTAGTTACTGTCTTGTCAATGTTCTATTGCTGTAAAAAGATGCCATGACCACAACTCTTATAAAAGAAAGCACTTAATTGGGGAATTGCTTACACTTTCAGAAGTTTAGTCCAACATTATCATGGAAGGGATCATGGTATATATGCACTGGAGCAGTAGCTGGGACCTACATTTGATGAGCAGGCAGAGGGAGTTGGAGAAGGACGAAGAAGAAGAGATTGAACCTGGCATGGTCTTTTGAAACCTCAAAGCCACCTCCACCAGTGACACACTTCCTCCAACAAGGCCACCATTCCAGATCCTTCTAATCCTATCAAAGAGTTCCACTCCCTGGTGACTAAGCATTCAGATATACGAGCCTATGCGAACAATCTTCATTCAAACCACCACATTCCACACCCTGGCCCCCACAGGCCTACTGTCATATAGTAGTGCAAAAATACACTCAGTACCACTTCAAAAGTCCCCACAAACTACACAGTCTCAACACTGTTTAAAATTCCTACGTTCAAAGTTCTGAAACCGAGGGCAATCTCTTAACTATCAGCCCTGTAAAAATAAAAATAAAAGAGCAGATCTCACATGCTTCTAACATGCAAAGGCACAGAATATAATTAGCATCCAAAGGGAGAAAGAAAAGCATAGTGAGGAAAAGCAAGAACAAAAGGCAATAAGGTAAACTCCAAATTCTGCATCTCTATGTCTGATATCAAAGCACTCTTTAGATCTCCAACTCCTTTCAGCTTTGTTGACTACAATACACTTCTCTCTTTTGAGCTGATTCCACACCCAGCCTGCAGCTCTCCTTGGCAAGAATTCCATGATTCTGGCATCTCCGACAATTTGGGGTCTCCAAGCAATCTAGGCATCACCTTTACAGCTTCATGCAGTGACATCTCTAAGCCTCCATGCAGGGACACCCCTGACATATGCCTGGCCTCAATGGCTTTCCTAGCTACAGAAACAGATTTCACAACCCCTTTCTTGTATTCTTGACGCTAATGCCAGAACCATGTGACTGAAGCTGCCACATTCTGCTGTTTGATGGGGCTGGAACTTGGCCCCCTTTTCCCATTAAATTTGAATCAACTTTCTATTATTGATGGTTTCCTACACTGTTTAAGCTTTAATTTCTTTTCAGGAGTTAGAAGCTTAGCTGGATGAGTCTTGCCCTGAGGTCACCACTCCCTTTATTCCATTTAGCATCAGGTTTTTCTTTAAACTTCTTATCTCTTTGGGACCTTGAGACCTCCTGCCCTTGCTGGGGAGGAGATAAAGTGATGGGGAGAAGAGAGAGTGGCGGGGAGAGGCGAGAGGGGGAAGGGAGTCTGAACAAGGGGATACACGGATAAAAAAATATGACTTCATTCATAATCATAAAAAAATCTTCTCTCCTTGAGCCCTGGGCTTAGTCACATTACACTTTGTAGTCTCTTTTTCTTCGCACACTGTGCATTTTACAATTCTCTTAGTCCAGCTTGCTTCTTTTTATTATAGATCTGCGTCTAATAATTACTAACACTCATGTAACACAATCAGTTCTATACTGTCTTGAAATTTCTACCAATGCCATTAATATAAAACCCATCAATTTAGCCTCAGACAGATGTTTAGGACAATGGCCAAAAACAGCCCATTCTTTACCAAAATACCACAAGAATGATATGATCTCTAGGCCATTTACTAATAACCTTCCTCTCTGAAACATCTTGAATGGGGCCATCATAATCTACATGGCTGTCAGCATTGTCCTTCATGCTCCTAGTGTTCGTTACAGAAGTAATTTAAGAGAGACATCCAAGGGTCCCCCTGGGAAGGGAAATAGAGATCTCCTGAGTAAATTGGTATTGATCACACAGCAAGCAAGGGGGAGGTGGGAACAAATCATGAGAGAAGGAGATAGCTGAGTCAGAGAAGCAACAGACATGGAGAAAAAAGAGAAATGGATATCTCAATAGAGGAAGCCACTGTGAGATTAGAGAGAAATCTGGTGCTAAGGAAACTTCCAAGAACCCACAAGATGTCCCTGGCTAGGACTCCAAGCAATAGTAGGGAGGGTGCCAAAACAGGACTTCCCCTATAATCAAATGAATGACCACCCTAAGTGTCATTATAGAGCCTTCATCCAGCAATGGATAGAGGCAGAAGAAGAGATCCATAGCTAAGCACCAGGTCAAGCTTCAGGTCCAGCTAAAGAGAGAGAGAAGAGAGAGTATATGAGCAAAGGGATCAGGATCATGAGGAAAAGACCCACAGAGATGGATTACCTGAACTATTGGGAGCTCTCTGACTCAGAAACAATCACTGAGGAACCTTCATGAGAAGGAGCTAAACTTTCCAAAGCTAAATGACTGTCAAATAGCTTGGGCAGTTTGTAGAGCCTCTTGCAGTAGGATCAGACTATGTTCCTGGTGCATGAACTGAGCCCATTCCCTACAGAGAAACACTTAACCCAGCGTTAATAATAGGATGAGGTACTTGGACCACCTCGAACAGATATGTGAGACTGAATTGACTCACCTGGGGACTCTTTGCCATTCATGAGAAATGGATCCGGGGATGGGGTGTGGGGAGGCTGAGGGAGGACTGAAAGGGTCTGGGAAGAGGGAAGGGAGGGCGGAGCAGAGGTAGATATAGAAAAAACCTTTTTAAATAGAAAAAGTACTAGCAAATCAAATCTAAGAGCACATCATAAAAAAAATCATCCACTAAGATCAAGTATGCCTCATCCCAGAGATGAAGGGATTGTTCAATATACAAAAATCTGTCAGTGTCATCCACCATATAAACAGCCTGAGGAAAAAAAAAATACATGAGTATCTCATCACATGCTGAAAAAGTCTGACAAAATCCAACATCCCTTCATGATAAAGGTCTTGGAAAGATTAGGGATACGAGGAATATAACCTAAATATAATAAAGGCAATATATAGCATGCTGACAGCCAACATCCAACTAAATGGGGAGAAACACAAAGCTATTCCTCTAAAATCAGGAACAAGACAAGGATGTCCAATCTCTCTGTACCTATTCACTATAGTTCTCAAAGTCCTAGTTTGAGCAATAAGACAACAAAAGGGGATCAAGTGGATACAAACTGAGGGGGGAAGAATTCAAACTTTTGCTGTTTGAAGATGATATGATAGCATATGTAAGTGAGCCCAAAAATTCTACCATGGAACTTCTACAGCTGATAAATACCTTCGCTAATGTGGTAAGAATAAAGAACTAACTGAAAAGATCAGTAACGGTAAATGGGCTGAGAAAAACCCAGAGAAAGGTCACCCTTTCCAACAGTCACATTAACATCAAAAATCTTCCAATAACTCTGACCAATCAAGTGAAATGCCTATACAAACAAGAACTTTAAGTCTTTGAAGAAAGAAATTAAAAAAGTTATCAGAAAAATGGATAGATCTTCTGTGTTCTTGGATAGGTAGGATCAACACAGTAAAAATGGCAATCTTACCAAAAGCAATCTACAGATTTAATTCAATTCCCATCAATTCCCAAGACAATTCTTCACATATCTTGAAAAATAATACTCAAATCAATATGAAAAAAACAAAAAAGCCAGGATATCCAAACAATCCTGTAGAATCCATAAAGAAACTTCTGAGGCATCAATATCCCTGACTTCAGTCTCTACCATAGAGCTATAGTAATAAAAATAGCTTGGTGTTGGCATAAAAGCAGATAGATAGATCAATGAAATTGAATTGAAGACACTGACATTAATCTACACAACTATGAACACCTGATGTTTTAGAAAGAAGCCAAAATTGAATGGAAAAAATAAAGTTTCCTCAACAAATGGTACTGGCATAACTGGATAGTGGCATTAGAAAAATGCAAATAGATATATTATAGTATTTTTAAATTTTTATACAATGAGTATATTATATTAACACAATTATTGTTACAGAATCAGAATAACTGATGCAAATCAAATTCATGCTCATATTTTATAAATCCTTTGTAACAAATATAGGATAGTTAAAATGAGCACATGGAGTATACCATGCATTTTATATGTTTATTTATTATTTCAACATTAAATAAATTTTAATCAATAAAGATGATATGAAATAATAATAACAAAAACAGCTATACCTATCAGAGTTTTAAAATTCTTATTTTTTTAATCACAAACTAACTTTAGCTTTGATTTCTGGTTTTCCATATTAGTCATTTAAAATGATATTCAAGCTCTTTATAATGAATGGCTCATGTCCATAATCCCCAATACTCAAGAGGCTCAAGCAGAGGGATTGTGAGTTCTAAACCAGCCTAGGCTACATAGCAAGACTTTGTCTCAAAATTAGGATAAAAGAGTAAAAGGAGACACTTAAATTCTTAGGACTTTGAAATGTCTTACTACACAATTTCTAGTTTTAGTACATTCTCCAAGGGTTGAGGTTATTCAGGACTTGAAGGGACATTTGGGAAGTACTGACAGTCTCTGAGGTTTCAGTCATGGTCAGTTCTGTAGAAGGTAACACAATGTTCACAAGGAATGTATTTTCATATACTGGGTTCTGTGCTTCATTCCTGTGTCTACAAAATCATATGGAGTAATTATTATTCAATGCCTTTGTTCTTTGTGTCACTTTTTTGGCTGTTTTGATTGATTTATTTCTATGGAGAATTAGCTAAATAAGAGAAAAATTCAGCAAATCCAGACTCTATCTTAGAGACTATAATAGTATTTTGTCTAATTTTTGTGTCCTACAGACATTTCAAATCTAAGATTTATGTTTCATTTTCTTTGGGATTATATATTTTATATTCATAAAAGATTGAACACTTTTCACCTAGAATTCAATTTGTTTTATATTAATATTGCTACATCTGCTTTCTTTTGCTGGCATTTATGGATATATTTTCCATGCTTTTGATTTTTAACTCTTCTATAGCTGTTACTCATAATACCACAGAGTTAGATATTTATTTTTATGCTGCCCAAGAGGATTTTTTAAAATAAATAAACATGATTCATATACCTTTTATAAGCATTAGTTTGTTAGATTTAATAGTTTACTTTCTTATATTTCATTAGAAAAATTCAACATTTCATGCCGTTTGTTGTAATGATCAAATTGTCATTTGTCACATTTTTCTCTGTTTTTTATATATCCTGATTATACAAAGGATTAATGTGCATAGCTAAACACATGCACATCGGTTTTTCTGCTGGCATCAGAAGCTCATGAGTCTTTGCGCATGCACCAAAGGGAACCATACTTAGTGCCGCTCATAGCTTCTCTTGTGCTGTGTCTCTTCTAGAAACAATCCTCCTTGCTCTTAGCTTTATCCTGCTCCTGCTTAGGAAAGGGAAGGAAAGGGAGGGGGGGAAGAAAATGGGGAGAAAGAGAGAAAAGGAGACCAGTTACATGTTTGAACCATGAGTCTCGTTTCGTTGACATCTTTCTGCCATCTCAGACTTCCTCCTCCTTTGTTTCATTATTTATTTGTCTAGAGTTCCCTTCCTAATAGTTTCTTTTTCTATTTTCTTTTCTCCAGAAAAGCTTTTAGAATCCACATAGGAGTAAAAAGGTTGGTTGTGCCGTGAACTTGTCTCCAGGAGTGTTATGTGTACCAGAGCTGCCTTTGTGAATCTCCCAGATTCAAACAGTGGCTCCCAGGGTTCAGCACTTGTGCAAAGACTGAGCCCGGCTGCTCTGTCTCCCTTTCTCCTCACTAAGCATCACTCTTCCTGGCACATGGCACTGAGTGAGCACTGGGTTAGTTTCTTCTGTGGACTGTATTCATCAATCTTCCTATAAGCAGCAGCTATCAGCACCCATTCCATGCTGTGCTTGAGAAAAGAGAGACCTAAAGAGGTTCTAAAACATTCTCTAGATAGAGAAAAGAAGTTAGAATCTGAACCAAAAAAGTCAAAACCCAAAGACTCTTCCCTCTCAGGAGAGAAGCACTAATGTAGGCTCCAGAGATTAGATAATTAAGCTAGACTGTTCTACAATAAGACACTGATCAAATATTAACTTTTTTGCAGTTACAGAGAAAAATGAAAATGAACCTAGGACTAATGTCTAGGCTTTGGTGTTCTCCTATGGGAAGTAAACAATTTCATGTAACGTTAACACCAGAAGATGTTGTTATGTGACTGTGATATAAAGTATAAAGTCACTCTGTACCATGTCTGTCTTAGTTGTGAAGAGACACTGTGACCACAGCAACTCTTATAAAGGAAGACATTTAATTGTGGCATGACATGAGAATGTCTTTCTGTATGCTGTGAATATCACTCTTTAAATAAAGGACTATTTTGGCCTATGTCGGGCATCATAGAAGTAGGCAGGAAATCAGAGCATAGATAGGGGAAGGACAGTGGAGTCAGGGGAGATGCAATCCAGCAGCCCAAGAAACAACATGTAGCAAAATAAATAAGCAACGGGCCACGTGGCAAGACAGAATAATGGAAATGGGTTGAATTAAGATGAATGAGCTAGCTAACAATATGCCTGAGCCATAGGCCAAACAACATGAAATTAATATAAGCATCTGTGTGCTTCTTTGGGACTTTGGGATTGCTGGTCCAGATAAGCAGTGGTGGGCCCAGCAGGTGCGAACTGTGAGGCTAGTATGAGCCAGAAACCTCTTTCTGCAGTGGTGGTTTAGTCCATTGTCATCATGATGGGAATATGGCGGCATGAAAGGAGACACAGTGTGGGAGAGGAGCTGAGAGATCTACATCTGGATCCACAGGCAGCAGGAAGAGAGTGAGATACTAGGCATGAAGATTTGAGAAGACACATGAGCTTCTGGAACCGCAAAGCCCACCCCTAATGATGCATTTCCTGTAACAAGGCCACACACACACTGCAACAAAGCCACACCTGCTAATAGTGTCACACTCCCTGAGAGCCTATTGGGACCATTGTATTTCAAACCACCACAATGTATGAACATCAAAAAGCATGGAACTCTCCTGAAAACTGTAACAATGACAAAAAACCTCAAAATTCTGGTATAAGAAGTGATTGCCACTGCTTTGACAGTGACATTATAGACTTGCTCTGGTCTCCTTCCATGGCTCATTTTTTAAAAGTGATAAGGCAATCATATAACAACCCCAGATTCCTGATAACATAAAACTGTACAAAGCTCTGCTTTCTCAAAACTTTCACCTGGAATAGGTCCAAATCCTGTACATCTTAGGGATCTTCTAGTACCCCAAAGTTCAACTATGGAGACTGGAATTTATCTTTAAGGCAAAAGGAATGGGAAATGAAATCTTTTGGAATAGGGCATGACATGACCAAAACTATGCTTTTAAAAAACTAAACTAGGGGACTGTGAGATAACTCAGTAGGGAAGGGTACCAGGTCTGACGACCTGAGCTTCATCCTTGGGAACAAGTGATGGAGAGAACCAGTCTCTGGCCTCTCCACATGCATGTGGCTACACAGTACACATAAGCACAATAATGAATAAATATAATTTACAAATTAAAAACCTAAATGTGACAGAATTTGAGAAAATCAAAGAAAAGGTGGTAAAAATGTTTGATGAGTCCCTAGGTCAAAAGGAACACAGAAAAAGCAGGCATGTGATACACACCAACATGAAAGAAGTATTTATGGGAACCAGAAGAGGTGGGTGACTCTGCTAGCCACAGAGTAGAAGTCTGGTGTGGCCCTCCCCCTAACATCATGATTTAACAGTCATCAGGAAGGACTTCCTCAGATAAGATCTTTCATAAGCTGTTCACTTTCATTCTGAACAAAACAGACCCAGGTATTTTATACCTCAGAGTTCATTTCATTAGCATAAGCCAGAAAGTTATGAACAGGATGACTTTCCAGTCACCTTACCTAAATTAGAAAACTCAAGGTTGGCTTGAAGCCTACCACATGGACAAGGGAACACCAAAGCCCTTAAGTGTCTTTCAGAAGTTCCCGTGAAGGGCGGTAAAAGTTTCACAAGCAGATTAGTAGGCAAGCTTGGGGCCCAAGTGTGCATATTCAGCAGACCTGTCTGGATTCTCAGCTCTGGGAAACTAAAAGAGATGAGGATGTGCCTCTGAGCAACTGAGCACACTTAACTATTCAAGAGGAAGTAAAAGAGATACATGGTTCAGATGGTGGAAATAAGAAAACTCAGTGATATTACAGCCCCAGGCAGAGCTGGGGGAGGGGCATGGCAGTTTAGGAGTAAGGTTCTTTTGGAGAACGGGCTTTTCCAACCAAAGTCTTAAGAACTGAGATCCTTGGGCTAGCAAGATGGCTGAGTGGCTACTGGCACTTAGCCTCACAAACTTGATAGCCTGAGCTGGATCCCAGGATCCCAGAGTAGAAGGAGACAGCCTATGTCTGAAGATTGTTCTCTGACCTGCACATGTATGCAGTGCATGTACACGTGCCCACACACCCATATATATACCATATACACTAGTAAATTATTAAGCTTTACATAAATGAAAGTGTTTGGTACAGTCAAACAGTTGTGGAGATTGATTGCTTTTTAAGAGAGGATTGAACTACAGATGGATCAGGACACTCATTTTCTCTAACCTAATATCAACTACAGGACTAATCAGAGTTAGACCTGGAGAGTGGGGATGGTACTCATATTTGAGGACTGGAGAAAACACTAATTTTTCCCAGCCTTTCTTTTGCCCAGCCTCAACCAAATTTTGAATTCAGTAGGAAGAGCTGCTCTGTCCCCTCCAACAGTCTCGTCTCAAGTGCCCATGTTGTCACATGATGCCAACCGCCCTCCCTGATATCCCTGACCTGACCCTCACAGTGCCCCATGTCCTCAAATTATCTAGTTTTCAAAATCTCCCAAATTTGACTGAATTATTTACTCCCTCTGTCACTTTGGAAAATGTTAGTACCCAAGGCTCTATTTGTAAGGGGGGTGTGTGTGATGTATCTCTAGTAAATTTAATCTAAAGATTAAACGTTTTTTAAGACTCTATCACAGAGCCCAACATTTCATTTCTCAACTACATTGCAGCTTCTTGCTTGACTTTGGAAGAGTCAAGCAGTGTGTAATTCTTGGATGATAGAAACACATCATCTCTTCCAGTAAATAATTACTAAAAATGAGTTACAATTTTAAACATCCAACCTGTTCATAAGCTCCCAGAAAATTTTTCAAAAAAATACTATTTTCCTAATACTAGCATGCGAATTGCCTGACCCTACTATCCTATGCTCACTATCATTGTTTAATGGGCTTAGAACCCAAACACAGCTAGGTATGGTTGCACATACCTTTAATCCCAGCACCGGGGGTGGGGGGTAGGGGGTGGGGGGAGGCAGAGACAGTCAGTTCTTGATGAGTTCAAGACCAGACTGACCTACTCAACAAATCTCAGGACAGTCAGAGCTATATAGTGAGACTCTGTCTCAAAAACTAAACAAAAACAAAAAAGACCACACCTAAATCCACATCAAAATTCACAAAAAAGCATACAATTAATAAAATAAAAATACATAATTTATGCTATGGCTGATAAACACCTTCAGCAATGTAGCAGGATACAAGATTAACTCAAAGAAATCAGTAGCCCTTCTATATGCTAAAGATAGAAGAGCTGAAAAAAAATAAGGGAAACATTACCCTTCATAACAGCTGCAAATAGTATTAAATACCTTGGAGTAACTATAACCAAAGAAGTAACAGACCTACTTGACAAAAATTTTAAATCACTGAAGAAAGAAATTGAAGAGGATATCAGAAAATGGAAAGCTCTCCCATGTTCCTGGATAGGTAGGATCAACATAGTAAAAATCGCAATTCTACCAAAGGCAATCTACAGATTCAATGCACTGCCCATCAAAATCCCAAAAAAAAAAAAATATTTTTTGAACCTTGAAAGAACAATACTCAATTTCATTTGGAATAACAGGAAAGCCAAGATTGCCAAAACAATTTTACTCAACAAAAGAACCTCAGGAGATATCAGCATTCCTGACTTCAAGTTATACTATAGAGCTACAATAATTAAAAACAGCCTGGTACTGGCATAAAAACAGACTTGTGGATCAATGGAATAGAACTGAGGATCCAGACATTAACCCAAAAACCTATGAACACCTGATCTTTGACAAAGTGGCCCAAAATATTCAATGGAAAAAAGATAGTATATTTAACAAATGGTATTGGCATAGCTAGATGGAAGTGTGTAGAAAAATGCAAATTGATCCGAGTCTGTCACCCTGCACAAAATTCAAATCCAAGTGGATCAAAGACCTCAATATAAACCCAGCCACTTTAAACTTGATAGAAAAGAAAGTGGGAAATACACTTCTACGAATTGGCACAGGTGACCACTTCCTAAATATAACACCAGTGGCAAAGACACTAAGACCAACAATCAATAAGTGGGATCTCCTGAAGCTGAGAAGCTTCTGTAAAGCCAAGGACACTGTCAATAGGACAAAACGACAGCCTACAGAATGGGAAAAGATTTTCACCAACCCTACAAGTGATAGAGGACTGATCTCTAAGATATATAAAGAACTCAAGAATCTAGAGCCCAAAACCTTGAATAACCCAATCAAAAAATGGGGTTCAGAACTAAAAAGGAAATTCTCAGCAGAAGAATTACGAATGGCTAAAAGGCACCTGAAAAAGTGCTCATCATCTTTAGCCATCAGAAAAATGCAAATCAAAACAACTTTGAGATACCATCTGACACCTGTTAGATTGGCTAAGATAAAAGACACAGAGGACAGACTATGCTGGAGAGGATGCAGAGCAAAGGGAGCACTCCTCCATTGTTGGTGGGAGTGTAAGCTTGTTCAGCCACTTTGGAATGCAGTATGGAGGTGTCTCAGAAAATTGAGAATCAATCTCCTCAAGGACCCAGCAATACCACTTCTGGGTGTATACCCTAAAGATGTACAGTCACACTCCAAAGGCATTAGCTCAACTATGTTCATAGCAGCATTATTTGTAATAGCAAGAACCTGGAAACAACCTAGATGTCCCTCAACTGAAGAATGGATTAACAAACTGTGGTACATCTACACAATGGAGTACTACTCAGCAGTAAGAAAAAATGATATCCTAAAATTTTCAGGCAAATGGATGGATTTGGAGAATATCCTCCTGAGTGAGGTATCACAAACTCAGAAAGATAAGCAGGGGATGTACTTACTCATTAGTGGACTCTAAACAAACAAACCAACAAACAAATAAGAAAAAAGCAAAGCATGCCCAAGCTGCAAACCACAACCACTGAACAGCTTGGGATCAGAAACACCCTGGACTGACACCTTGGATCCCACTCTGCCTAGAAGAACACCCGATTCCCTCTTGAGGGAGGGGAGAGAAAACTGGATCTGCCAGGAGTGGAGACTGAACTAAGCAATACTGGGGCAGTGGAACCATGGGACTGTCTGCAGCCTGCCCAGGGAAGGGATGGGGATTTGTAGAGAAGAAAGAATAACCTGATGTGGTGGGAGGGGGAAGAGACCTTGAATAAGGATATACAAGGTTAGAAAGTGTGACTTCTTTGTTCATAATAATAATAATAATTTAAAAAGGGAAAAAATGGCAACACTCTTAGGATAAATTTAAAATATACTGGAGTCAGTGGTTTATAGGACTAAGAAAAAGAGAATACAAATTTGGGGAGTGGATAGCAATATAGGAGGAATTAAAGGGAGGATTTGGGATAAATATGATCAAAATATATAAAATTTTCAAAGTATGAATAAAATATTTTTAAAAAGAAAGGAAAAGAAGCCCCAAAATTAAAATACTGACATTTATTTTACTCAATGTTCAAAATAACAACAGTCTCTCTTTGATATTAAAAATGGAGGTTCATTCGCTGTCATTTCAGAGCTGGGCATCCTCTGTACTATGAACTAATAGGAAAGCATCCACCACCCACATACATAACCAAAAATCACATTTGAATTTTTATAGGCAGTAAATACAGACTAAAAGTAATGGTGAACATTATGTCAAGGTTAAAGGCCCATTTCTACTCTCTTCTTTCAGGTCCGAGAATCCTAGAACTAATTCTGAGGTGTGAAATTGGAGTACGTCCCCAGCCAGAGTGGCAAACCTAATGCGTCATTAATCCGGTCTGCCATCAGCCACCAATTGCAATAGTCACAGACATTCGATTTTTAAGGAAAAGACAGTGCTCCAGAAGTGCATTGTGGAGGTCTTTTCATAAAAACCATCCTGTGTGCTCCATCTGCATGTGCAATCTGCTTGTGTATTTTCAGCCAGCTTGCATGGGCAGATTAATGCGTACAATTAGAAAGCAACCTCACAGGCATTCAATAAACTGCCTTCATTATTATACTCAGGAGAGTGCCTTTGGTTGTCAATAAAAGCCTAGTTTTCTGCCTGTTAGCTAAATAATTGACAACACTAAAAATAATCAGAAGCAAATGAACAGGAGCAAGGTGTGAGAAAAGAGCGCATAAAGATGCTCTGGGGCACCTAGGGCAACCATCGTGCGCCATTTCTCTGTTTCTCCAGCAGCTGGATTTACAGTCCACTCAAGTCCATGACTGCCCTTCTCAACAGCAGAAACACATTGTTCCTGGTCCGCTGTTTGCGCCACCCATCACAGCAGGCTGAAACTGGCAAGGTATCGACTCGTTTGAAAGAACTGCTTATTTGGTTTCTATTTTGTGTTTCTTCGCCTGACAGCTTCCAGAGAATCTCACTCGGGCACGGGAGGCAGAGGGTCCAGTTGAGGTTTGGTGAAATCCTTGCTCTGTTAGGATTCTAACGGCTTTGCTAGACTTCTTCCCCCACTATAAACGGGTTCTAAGAAAAAGCGATAAAGACCTTTCTATAGAGGATCCGCCTTTTCTAAGAAGTTCTTCTCATATTTCCAGCTATATAATGGTCATACGTCTCTTCAGCTATTGGTCTCCTTCATTTCAAAAGTAATTCAAAACACAATGTTCTTAAAAGGAAAAAAAAAAGTACATATCTATGCTTCTTGTGTTTCTCAATAGGCTTTAAGAATCAATTTGAGATACCTCTGGGTTTTTTTTTTTCTTTTTTAGCCAACTTCCCCTCTTCCCTGACTAACGGGACTTTCATGATAAGCAGGAGAAAGCAGGAGTGAAATGTGCATGTAATTGAATTCAGCTGCACTGATGGTGAGCGCAGTGGCTGAGAGCAAGTCTTCCTTTTCTTCTTTACATTAAAGGGTGACTGATCTTTAGCATTTAGTAAAACAAACTCAAGGCTCTGGAGGACTTTGAAAAGACAGGAGGCTGGGTAGAACAGCCCCCAACCTTTGAAAACTCCAAGACTTTCTCCTCTGTCTTGCCCTGTCTCAAACTTGCTGAAAGCAGACTCTCCTTCAACTTTCCAGTCCTGACCTTAACTGGTAAGGATCAATTCACAGGGTTGAGAACTCCTTTTCTATTCTTGTGGCTGAGTCTGGATGCTGCTGGACACAGAGGCAGGTTGAGCCCAGTTCTCTGAGAACACTAGAGAATACTAGACTAGAGAGGATGCACACTCCAAAATGCCACACCCATGAGCAGTTCAACACCTGAGAGATTCCTGGATCTATGAATGAGGGCAGAGAGAAGACTGAGGAACAGAGAACACTCAGCACTGGGTGAATGCTTTCTGTGACATCGGGAGTCTAGTTATGAATCTGGTAAGAGCAGAAATCTACCTTACTAACTCTACCAAATGAATTTGCACAGTTCCTTCCAACAAAGACTCCTGTAAGAAATTCTACTCCCACCCCTGTCCCCAGAATATCTTGGCACTTTTAAGCCATTTAGGGATTTCCTTTCATCCTTATAATTGGCCCACTGCAAGGGTATGATCACTCTTATTCTGAAGATGAAGGTCAAACCAACAAAACACTCAAGTTCTAAAAGGTTTAAATTTTTGCTCATGGTCCAAACTGAACAACTGAGCTGAGATCTGCTTGGTTCTACCACTGCATTTAGAACTGCACCATGAAATATAGAGTACATTGCTTTTGTCTTCTGATAATCTGTGTTTAGGCAACCTAGCTAACAAAAGTTAGGATATAGTTTCCTCTTTAAAGGCATTATCAAAGTACAGTATTAGCATATTAAATATTGTTATTCAGGAGTCATACTAAAAAATTACCTTGGTTTATAACCATTGAGTTTGAGTCTCAAGGTAAGAAATGATATCTCAACTCTTGGCAAGAAAAAATACAATAGTGTCAGTTGGGCATGGTGGTGAATTCTTTCAGTCTTAGCACTTGGGAGGCAGAGGCAGGGGGATCTCTGTGAGTTTGAGGCCAGGCCTTTCTACAGAGTGAGATTCAGGATAGGCAAGTATATGCAGAAAAACCCTGTTTTGAAAAAAAAAAAAAAAAAAGTAAAACAACGAGAACATAAACTTACTATTGGTGATGTTCTCGGAATGTATCTCTTCTGAGGGCTTCTTGGAGTTGCTTTTTCTCCTCTAGTTTATTACTCTGAAATTATAAAATATCAAAATATGATCTGTTATGCAAGATTCAGAAAGAATCATGATGTTTAAGATATCTCAACCAGAAATCTTTGCTTTGCAGTGGCCTCAGAGATTCCAAGATAGTCTCCCCACTCATAACCCATAAACACTACAATGGAGGCTCCAAGATGTTCCCAAAGCTCCCCCCTCCCCAAATAACTGGGTAAATTGCAGAATCAAAATTTTACATTTTTTATTTCAGCTCAAATGATAGCAACATCTATTATTAAGGAAATGAGTTTGAGAAATGTTCTGATGGAAACAATAAATTCCATATCAAACAAGTTAAATTAGAAATAAAAATGCACAATTAAATAGCTCATACAAAGTGATGTGTGTGTGTATCACTCACTCATTCTACCAAAATATCTAGGAAAAGAGTTTCAATAACCTAATCCAACTCCCTCCTGATTTAGACACTTCATGGTGTTGAGAAACTGAGGAGCCTATGTCTGATAAAGGCCATCCACTCGAGTAGAAAGAGTCCTTTTCTTAATTAGGTGTCTAGAGTGCCTTCAGAAATGTGACTTCATATTGATAGTGCTGTCACTGTGACTCTGGCACATTTTAACCTGATTTAAATAACCAAAGCCACTTGCTTTTTGCTCACTGTGACACTATGTCATTTTTTAACGTGTCTAGGAAAAACAGATAATGTTTCTAGAGAAAGATAAAATTTAATAAGGAGTGGAAACAGGTTCTACAACATAAGAGAAAAGAAGTTTTCAAAGAGTCCAAAGGAAAGCCAGCAAGCAGCTCTGTTTAAAAAGCAAACAAAAATGGATTTGCCCAAAGGAAGAACTATGAAAGAGAATAATAATAGGAATCACCACTTTTAAATTCTGATTCAGATCTGACTCTGTCACTCAAAGATAGGGAGCTATTCATATTCATTTTATAAAAGTCTTAATGTACACTGAGCTTTCCTATTTTGACAGGCAAAATATATATTTTCCATATTAACACAAGCCTATAGTAAGTGTTGTAGAGCCCAGGAATGAGTTATGCAGCAGCAATCTGATTGTTAATAAAAGAGAATTCTAGAAAGGAAATAAAAGGAGAATTTAACCCCAAATAAGTATTATATCAAGATACAGTCCTGATTAGCAAGCCCAAACACACTGCATTGTGATGATCTCTCCACATCCCTGGGATGGAGACACCAAAACAGTGGAAACTGCAAGCAAGCAGAATGTTAACAGGACGTATTGATTAAACCAAGGGCAGACATCTCCTTAGAGAACGGGACAAAGTCAAGCCAGCATCTAGGAACAAAGGCAGGCCTCCTTCATGGAGGTCAGAAATCGAGAAAACCGGCTTTAATCTCTTCCCTGATAGATTCCAACTCATAACATAGCTGAATTTACCTGGTGAAGGTCTATTAATTCACCAGGAAAAACCAAATGGAAGATTTGAGAATTTCAATCCAATGTCTACCAGTGTAGGAACAGATTTTTATGCCAGTCCAAATAGTTAGATTTAGTCAGATCACTCAAATGAATTTGCACAAATACAAATGCAGATGAAAACTCATCCAGGACACGACTGCTGGCTAAGGGACCTGAATAACATCACTGTTATGTAGTGATGTTAATTCAATAAACATTTACCCAGTGCCCTTATATATGTTATATTATGCTATATAATATTTATTATATGAACAAAGAAGTACATACCCCATAAAGGATATAGACAAGAGAGAAATGAAGAAATTATGTTAAATATACCAAAAGAGAGACATCCACAGTGAAGTAATAACAATTTCAGAAGGCAGTCCATAGACATTTGAAGTATGAAGGTTTGAAGATTTATTTTAATGCACTGATTTGATTTAGTTTGTTGTTGTTTTGAGGTTTCAACTGTTTATTTCAGTCAGCATAGAATCCTGAGCCCCACAAAATACTCCACTTGTAAGAACTGTAGGTATTATCAAATATATAAAAGCAAATACTAGCAAAGAAATAGCAATTTGAGTTAGTACAATATGACACAAGACGGCTTATCACAGGTATTATACAAAAGCATAAAATTTGTAGACTTAGGAACAGCCCAGAAATCATAGATTTCCCCCTGATCCTCATTCCTTAGCAATGTTTTAACTCTGCCTTATCTACACTCTCAGCTGTCCCTCTGTCCCAGCTCATTGTACTCCTTGTGCCTAACTTTGGAGAGGTTGAGGTGCAGACTTGTAATCCTCCTGCCTCCTCCTCCAAGTGATAGGTGGTGTCAACTTCTCTGAGGGGAGCCCTTTGGCTTTTCAGAAGTGTGAAAGAGCTAGAGGTCATGTCCCTGAGTATTTATGAAGGATGTTCTTTAATCCAAAAATTACACAGTTGTGATGTACAGTAGCATAACACTTGGTGCTTAACAGAGAGAGGCTGGCTAATTTAAAATACATTCATAAAAAAACACTGTTAGTATTCTTGGGGCTGGAGAGATGGCTCAGTGGTTAAGAGCAGTGACTGCTCTTCCAGAGGACCGGGGTTCAATTCCCAGCACACACATGGAAGCTCACAACTGTCTTGTAGTTCCAGTTCCCAGTTCCAGGCAAACACCAAGTCAAATAAAATAAATAAAGTTTAAAAAAAAAAAAAAAAAAACTACTGTTAGTATTCTTTTGTGCTGGGGTCTCCTATTGCCCAAATTGGCTTCAAACTTCCTCATCTCTTCTGTTCCCAAAGACTGAGATTCCAGGCATGGACCACCATGCCCTCCTTAGGAGAAAGTAACAAACTAGTCACATTTTAAAATCATTTAAGGAATAATATAGTCAGCATGCTTATTGGATATGTGCTTTCTTCCTACTACTTCTTAGATATCACTGGGTTATAAGGACCTCCTTTATGTGTGCACACTCAATGCACAATTTTGTAATTTGAATAGTTAGCCATAATATTCTCTCTTTCTTTCATATTGGATAAGAAAACTCCTTTGAAAGTCTTTGAAGCTTGGACAAAAAAATGACCATTTTCCCCCTAGACCATTCTGTAGGCTTACAAATTCAGTTACAAGTCCTAGGATGTCATCAACACATCTGGCATTTTTAATTGAAGTCATATATATGTGTGTGATATATATACATATATATGTATATTTCTATTGAGAACATTGTTGCTTGTCATGGTTACATCTGTACCAGACAAGTACTAGAGACAAAAGCCAATTTGACTCTGTTTGACAAAGAAACAAAAAAGGATCCAGAGGGTTCGTTTCCTTGATCTGATAAGCATAGCATCAATGCTTTCTAGAGCAAAAACTCTGTTTTGTTCAAGTGAGGATTAAAAATCAGTCCATGGACTCCCATTTTAAGTCAAAAACTAAAGAGGCTTTCAAAAAATTGACCATGATGCTTGGGGTAGACGAGTTGAAAGTAGATAAGAAAGAGTGAAACCATGTGCGTTGTTAAGATGAGAAAATTAAGTAAAAGTCTATACCGAGCAAAGAAACAAAAAATACAACAGACGGGAAAAAGATGTGAGGAAGGGGGCTTAACAGATGAAAAAAAACAAGTTCTTTGACGGGAGGAGAGGGGGAATGCAGATGAGGGATTCAAGCACAGCATCGAGAAGAGACATGTTCTTAGTCCTCTTTAGAGACAGAAGGAGCAAAGAACTAGCCATTGTAATACCTGCCTGTACTGAGAAACCAGGAGGCAGACACAGTGAAATCAACAGGGCAAAGCTAGTTTGAGCTATATAATAAAACTGTCAAGGAACAGAAGGAAATGAGGAAGGAGAGTAAAGGAGAAGGAGGGGAGGAGGCAGAGGGAAGGGGAGGAGGGAGGGAAGAGGAGGAGGTAGAAAAATAACATAAAGTAACAGAAAAATAAACATAGTCATAACACAATGACCTTTATTTCTGTGAAATAGTAGAGGACATCCTATTCTGAAAATGAAAGAAAGGAAAAGAAACGAAGCAAAGGTCTTGGTAATTGTTCCTTGAGTACAAAGGATATTGGTCAATGTTAAAGTTTTAGCTGAACTACAAGCCTGATTAGACATGGCCAAGAGTGCCAAGTGCGTTTCCTGTCCAGCAGATTCACTGATGTGCATTTAACAGATATGAAATCATGAGCTTCATTTAATTTGTGATAAATAACAGTAAGCCTCCCTTTGCCTTCCTTGCAAGAAGCTGACAGACTAAAATCAAATGAAATGAGAGAGTTATCAGAGCATTTCTTTTTACTTACAATTATGATAGGGCACCTTTTCAAAAGGGTGAGAGAGAGCTAGGACTGGGCATGGTGGTGCATGCCTTTAATCCTAGCACTTGGAAGGCAGAGGCAGCATGGTCTATGTAATGAATTCCAGGTCAGTTAGGGCAGCACAGTGAAACCAAAAACAAATAAATAAAAGTCACTGTGCTTAAGACTTTGTACATTTACCCTTTAGTTCTCCCGTCCTTGTTATTGTACCTATTTTATAATTAAGGCAAATGGATCCCAGGAAAGCCAACAGCCTACACTCTTCATGCCTGTGTTCCAGAGATACCATTCTCATTCCAACATTATGAGATTCGTTAATGAAAGCATTTCAATATCCAAAGACATAATGCCTATACCAATGCCACCCCAAAGAAGTACAGAGTGTAAGAACCATTATTTCTCAGAAACCTGTGTGCCTTGAGAATTTACAGAATTTAAAATATTTCCTAGTTCACACAATGTTTAAGTAATTTCATGGATGTCGAGTTTGTCCTTAAAGCCATTAGTCCTTCCTATGACTTGCCTTATAGAACTAGTAAGCAATAAGCATGATGCCCTAAAAATAAGTATATGAATGCATTTACATCTAATATGCATAGTTTATATTCTACTTGGTTTGTTCCTACAGCATTGAACAGCATTCAAATTAACTGTGTTTCTTGGGGTCTATAAAAAAAGCACAGTGGCTTCACTTTCTACAAGTGACTTTGGTCGACACAGTTTGAGGACAAAGAAGAGCCTTTAGATGCCATTTGGATCTCTAGCTGTTTTTAACACTTTCCCAGAGTTATGATGATACAGGGAGATTGTGATAATTAGACAGAAGGATCTGGAAAAGACATAACATTGTATACTATTTCAAACATAAATAGATAGTGAAGTAAGACGAATTTAAGGGCAAAGAAGGTCTTTGACATGGCTGAAGGTTTCATTTTTCAGATGTGTGAGTATTGTAAAAGTATGGAAAAGTCAAATGAGTATGTCATTAATATGATTATAAACTGTGTATTATGGACATTTGTTCTCAGAACTTTTAATTTAGCTGAAAAGATTATTGTGATGACCTATGAAAACCTATTATTGTAGTGGAGATAAGAAGTTGCCCTGTAAAGGCTGATATATGGAAAGCTTGGTCCACATAGCAAACAGTGGTCACTGTCGGGATTTTGAAGAAGTGACTGGCCCATGAGGACTCTGCTGAAATGCACACATCAATCCTCTGATGTACTAACAGATCACAAAAAGAAAGACACCTTGTAAGTATCTTAGGAATTGGCTAGACTCCTGGGTGGCAGTAGCTGCTTGGCTCTACTTTGGCTCAGACTTCTTGGCCAGTATCCACCTGCCGGAGGGGAGGCGGGCAGGGTCCTGTGGGCTGGTATCCATGCATGCATTTACTGAGCATTTTAAAGACTAAGTGTTCCATAAGCATAGTCATTATCACTTCTCACAGCTATTATCACACTGGCAATGTGGAATATGTCACTTCCAGATAGCCAATATCCACTTTTCTATCTGACACAAGCTTCTAGACAGCCATACATAGCTATGAACAGTCACAGATTCCTATTCAACGGAACTATTTCACCAGATTCAATTGGTGACAGTGAAAGCCAATTAGCCAGATAAATCAAGACCCACTTAAATTAATACTCCACAAAGTTTCATGTGCATAGAAATCAACTCGGGGAGCATACAAGATACAGCTCGCAGTATGTCCAAGGTGGGCTTGAAAGTGGGCACATCAGCAAGTTAGAGGAAATGTCAATTCTTCTCATTCCCCTTTCCATAAGAAAGGCTAGAGAGCTGACCCTCTCCATCACTTTCAAATTTATATCATGACCATCAATTTAGAAAAGTCTATCCAGTTAATGTCTGCGTCTAAAGACTGCTGTGGCTGGCTCCATGGTGGTGATATGACAGGGAATGCAGAGTCACTGCTTCCCCTCCATGTTAAAGAACAGTTTTGCTCACACATTAAGAACGTGTGTCATTGAGCCATGAAGAAATCAGCTGCAAGCAACCCACAGCCAGCCAGTTATAGGGACTAACGACAGCACACGTAACTGAGATGAACATCTGCAACCATCACAACAACAAAAAGTCTTCAGGTTCTATTAGCCTTTAACCCAGCTCTTGGGGGTGTTTTCCTTGGACCACTCGACCTGCAGGGAGACTATGTAAGATATGCTCCATCCATACAGTCACAGACCAAAGCTTTCCAAAGGGAAGAGGCAAAGAGAACCCACTGAAGAACAAAGTGTGGTAGAGAGAAGTACATGTGAAGGAGGAGAAAAGGCAGAGTCAGTAGAGATCTTTTGTGTAATAGCCAACTGGTAGTGGACTGGTGGTTGAGAATTTGCAGATAAACTACCTGTCCTCTTCATATATTTCCAGCATTTTATTACATATGTGCAAGTCCAGGCTTGCCGCCACCTGCATCTCTATGGCAACAAGTTGCTCTTGGACTTCGGAGGTGGTACGTGCAGAAACATTTCACAGGAAGAGTCTTGAGAAAGTTGGGGGCCTACTCAAGGTGAGACAACAAGGTCAGAGACTTTTCAAGAACGACTAGACTGTTCCCAGGCAAGGAGAGAATTCCTACAGGGAGGAGAGAGCTCATAGCCCTGCCCAGTGTTCCATAAGCCATTAGCTTTTGGCTTTCTTAACTGCTAAAAATATCTATTATAGCTAGGTGGGATGGTGCATGCCTTTAATTCTAGCACTCAAGAGGCAGAGACAGGTAATTTCTGTGTGTTCTAAGCTAGGAAGGGCTATATAGCTTGTTTTAAACAAACAAGCAAACAAACAAATAAGTTTATTGCTTAAAATGAGATTTACAATACTTAATCCTTAAAAGGAAACAGGACGGGAAAGGAGGGAGGAAGGAAAAAATATAGAAAGGAAGAAAAAGTGAGAGAGGTGAGGGACGGAAAGGAGGGGGAGAGGGGACAGGAACGGGGAGGGAGGGAGCGGAAGAGAGAGAGAAAGATGCAGGCTACCATCATGTTTCTAATAGGCATCTGAGGAGGCTGCAACAGGTATCACACATGCCTCTCAGAACCAAGCGTCAGCTCCCGGCTCTCAGACCTCCAACACTAAGCCTTACTTCTGTGGAAAGGGGAGGGAGGTTAGACCATCTCTATACTGTTTCTTGTTCTCTAGTAAATAAACATTTGTAAGAGATTTTTCCCAAGTTCTGGATGCTATATCAGAACTAAAGCACCCCTGTCAGGTTGAGACAGTCTGACATCCCTGATGGATGCTAAGACCAGCATATGCTCTTTCTCTCAGTGGTAAGAGGGCTGTGTTCACCAGCTTCGAGCTCACCCTAGAAAACTCTTTATTTGAATGAAAATATGACGGTGGCCCGCTGACTGTCTCTCTTACTGTTGCTTTGCCTTCTAGCCAAGTGCACTGCTAAGAGGTGAGATGGTGGGTGTGGTGACTCAGAAACCCAGCTCTGAGGTCAGTATGTTGGGATGTGAAGCCCAGTTATTCTAATCATAGCTGTAGGCTATGTCTTTCCTCTTCTCTGTCACTTCTTCATTTGCACAATTGGATAATAGCCACCTTCTCTGATTACAGGGTAAGTGAGTAGTGCATGGACAATGTCTAGAAGACAGCCCAACCTCAGCAAACATCAGCCAAGCCCCTCCCACCTGCTTACCTTCTCCCTCTGGATGGCCTTCATTCTCTGGAGCTCAGCTTCCTCTGCTTCCTTCCTGATTCGTATAGATTCGTCTCTCTTTAGCTAAATTGTATTGAGATTACAGAGGACAGAAAAACAGTTACCATTTTTCAGTCTGAACTTCCGGAACACAAAATTATGATGAAAGGCAAATTACAGTATTGTTTGTGTTATACCTCACCATGATTATAGGCTGTTACTGTGAGCCACTAGATCTCAGAAAATGGCCAGGCTGCATTCCTGCCTGAGATTCTTGGTGTTTCTTCATGGGTCTGTCTGTCTGTCTGTCTCTCTTCCATCTATATCTCAAATACATGTTCTCTCTCTCTCTCTCTCTCTCTCTCTTCCTCTCTTGATCTATCTAGCACTCATTTTTACCCTCTCTTTCTGTGTATGTGTGTGTTCATACATGCACAACACTCAGGAGAAGAAAGCAAATAATTTTCTGCATTCTAAAACTCATAGTATTTATTGTAAAAATCACTGGCTATCATAAATCATTTTTGTACTACTTTTATCATGACCTTAGAATAAGAAGAACCATATTCTAAGAGCAAAACAGTAATCTTAAACTATAATTAATATATAGTTAACTTAAGGAACTATCTTTAATCAAAGGTCATGCTTAGCATGTGTGGCTTGGGTAAGAATTCTAGATATTTTCCTTTTTACTTCTCAATACCTGGCATTTTTTTTTTGAGAATTATATTTTACAATTGATTTCAAGGTTTTATATTCTGGGTCACTGTGTTATTTCATGGGTATGTGGAAATGTTGGTACTGAAATTTGTTGCTGGAATTAAACTAGAAGAAATGGATTCTGACCTTTTGCTGGTATTTAGATCGCATCTGTTGGAGCTGCTGTTTCTGCCTGACTTCAGACTCAGACTGGCTTCCACCTAATGGAAATAAATAATAAATAAATAAGCCGTGAAGGCAAAACAGGAGTATTAAGCTAAAATGCCAGCTGTTGAGTACTAATTAACGCATGGCAAGTCTGCTGTATGAGTTTAACATTTTCATACCCCTGGTCATCAGAACATAGCCAAAGTTCTCAGAGTGGTAGTCACTTTAAAGATAATGGATGGAAAGATGAGACCTTGTTCTTCAAAGGATGATAACCCTAGGGTTTTTGATCATTAACGTTCGAGTTTTCAGCTAGATTGAAACCATATCTGAAGGGTCACACTAGACATTATGCAATACTGTCTGTGCTAAAAATTCTGGAATATTCCTTCTTCTTCAGGATGACCATTTCTTACCTCAATAAAGACAATAGCCAATAATGTGTCAGTCAATTTTTTATCTCCTACCTCTATTGCCAATGTTTAAGCAGGAAATCTCCCCAAACCTTGAGGGTTCTTGACACCACAGATCTATGTACTTCTTATAAACCAATTTTTTTCCTCAATATTTTATTAGTTCTTTGAGTGTCTCATACAATGTGTTTTGGCCATATTCATTCCCCTTCCCCAATTCTTCACAGATACACCCCTCTTCTCTACCTGCTAAAATTTGCATCCTATTTAATTTTTAAATTCAAGACTAATTTGTGCTGCCCATATATTCTTGGGTGTGTAGTTTCCCACTGGAGAACAGTCAACTCACTAAGAACTTCATGCTTAAAGAACACCCCTTCCCCAGCTTCTAACAATTGCTCAATGGTTATGGGTAGAATTATGTGCCCAACTCCTGACTCCATACTGATATTTGTCTGGTGTTGTGCAATATTATTTTAACTATGCAAAGATGTATTACATTTGTTTGTGCTGTATTTGTTTAATTATGTAAAGATGTGTTGTTTCTGGTTCACCTTGCCTGGCTAAGGCACCTGATTGGTTTAATAAAAAGCTGAATGGCCAAGAGCTAAGCAGGAAAAGGGATAGTTGGGGCTGGCAGGCAGAGAGAATAAATAGGAGAGATTGAGGGAGAAAGAGAAGGTCATGCTAGTGGCCAGAAGCCACCAGCCAGCCAGAAAGAGAAGCAGAGAAATAGGATATACAGAAGGAAAGAAAGGTAAAAAGCCCTGAGGAAAAATGTAGATAAAGAGAAACAGATTAAAATAAGAGCTAACATAAGGTCAGGCATTCATAACTAATAAGTATCTGTACCATGATTTGGGAGCTGGTTGGTGGCATAAGAGAAAAAGCCAGGTACGGTCTGGCTTGGGCTTACACAGGTTTTGTACATCCCATCCTGCCCACTTTGAGTTTATATATGCAACTTCACTGCTGTGTCCAGAAAATAATGTTTCCTTGTAGTTTACTATGGACATGAGTTCTTGTATTCTCTCTGTCTCCTCTTCTGCATTGATCCCTGAGCCTTGGGAGGAGTACAGTATATATATATATTCCTTTTAGGACTAAGTTCTCTGAAATCATTTATTCTAGTCTTATAAAGTATAATAAAAATATTCGAGCTGATACTTGTTAGTCATTATGCCATTTACTGCCTTTTTTTTTTCTTGTATTCAAGACAATGACAAGGACGCACAATGATTTGTTTGCTCCCACTCTTAAATCAGAATTATCTGGGGCCAGAAAGCTTCACAGCTTGACAATCAGCCTAAGAGCTGTCACTTCAAGATGTCTCGGTGTTTATACAAGCTTGGTATTTACATTAAAAGGACTCCTTTCCTGGGGTAGAGAAATAGCTCAGCAGTTAAGAGCACTGGCTGTTCTGCAGATGATATGGACTCTGTCCCAGAACCCACATCACAGCTAACAACTGCCTGTGACTCCAATTCCAGAAGATCTGGCCTCCACAGGCACTGCATTCGGGTGGTGTTACACAATCATACATGCAGCAAAACACCCATATACATAAATTAAAAATAAACAAATTTTCTTTTTAAAAGAAAAACTCTTTACAATAATTCTCTGGTGCTTTGGTTACTAAAAGTGTGAGCTTTCTTTAGAAGTCACCGTTAAAGAAGTTACATGGAAATAATTTGCATTTACTGAGGTCTCTATTGATCTGATAATGACACCAAAGGTGGTTTTCTTCTGAGCTATAGAAAGCCAATTTGGTTGGACTTTTCTGTTACTGTTAGGGAAAATGGGAAAGAATTAGGAATGATGAAGCTTTATAGCAATTGTTACACTATTCTCTGTAGCTTCTACAATCATTCCAATATTTTAAGTGATAGAGACATAGGTGATAAATTAAGAGTTAAAAAAATGGAGGAAACCAAATGTCTAACTTTTTTTAATTTTTAAAACTCATTTTAAGGGTTAATATATTTTATAATTTGCCTTTTAAAAACAACTTGTCCCTCAACAAAGACACATACCTGACTATTCCTAAACACTTCTATACTAGATGGTTTTGTGTACCAACTTGACATAAGCTAGAATCATCAGAGAGAAAGAAGCCTTAGGAAATGCCTCCATGAGACTCAGTTGTAAGGCATTTTCTCAGCTAGTGAGCAATGCAGAGGGGCCAGCCTGTTGTGGGTGGTGCCATCTCTGGGCTGATGGTCCTGGGTTCTATTAGAAAGCAGGCTGAAGTCAGGAGGTGGTACCTGACACCTTTAATCTTAGCACTCAGGAGACAGAGGCAGGTGGATCTCTGTGAGTTCAAGGCCAACTTGGTCTACCAGACAAACTCCAGGACAGCCAGGACTGTTACATAGACAAACCCTGTCTGGAAAAAAACAAAAATAAAGCAAAACAAACAAACAAAAAGAAAGCAGAATGAGCCACCAGGGGAAGCAAGCCAGTAAGCAACACCCCTCCACAGCCTCCTGCCCTGTTTAAGTTCCTGTCCTGACCTCCTTTGGTGATGAACAGAAAGGTAGAAATGTAAGCTGAATATACCCTTTCCTCCCAAACTTGTTTTTTGGATTGTCCTAAAAGATCATTAATAATAATAATAACCAGTTGGAAGAAGCTGCTGTAAAAGAGTTTGCATGAGGCAGGCTGAGAACTGAAGAAGGATGCCTTCCAAAGTTCTAACTCCTCTGTGTTTGTGTGAAAGAAAGGTTTCATACCAAGATGATGGAAGGGTTTAATGAAAATCACCCTCAACATGCACTCCTGGAGCATAGGAGATGCTGAAAATCTGAGCCTAAAGGAACAAGTCCATGGTAGGATGGGTCCTCAAGAAGATATGGCTGATGCTGGGCACAGAGTTGCAAGCCTGCAATGCTAATACTATGGACAGAGGCAAGACACTTGTAGCCTAAAGATTAGCCTGGACTGTAAGACATGACTCAGAAATGGAAGTGACTGCATCTCAGATGGTCTGTCTTCCTGGGTTGGAGGAGAGAGGATGCAACAATGTTGTCTTCACTTCTAGTATGGATCTCATGAAAGAGTACACATCTAAAATCATCCTGGACGTGACCGAGTCTGGCTGGTGCCTTGCACTGAGCACTAATTACTGGAATGAGACTGTCTCAAAAGACAAAGGAAAAAAAAAACCTGTGATTTCTTACTTCCTCTCAAAATCAAGGGAAAGACCGCTTGAGAGGGCCTATTAAGAAGGTTATGTTTGGACTGGGCTCCTCAAGTCTGGCTTATTCCACTAAAGGTAAATATATAGAGTGCTAACTATAGTTCTATTACTTCTACTCATTAAGAAATTTCCAAATTAGCCTTTTTTTTTTTCTTATGTCTCTAGGAAACTATTGTGGCAATAGGGTGGCTTCTAACTCAAACTATCTTTATATGAGCTGGAACTGTGCCAAACCCTTATGTGCCAAACTTTGGCTATGAAGAGAAGTCAAGACAGGAAGTAAATGACTCCCATTGGGGGTCATCCCCTCTAAAGGTCTGAAACCCCATACAGGGGGCTGAGCAGCCCAGCACCTGCTCTGCCAACTCAAATGTCCCCAGCCCTAGCATGAAAACCCAAGTGGCATCCATCTTTATACCCACAGCTGGGTCTCCAGCTCACTCTCATTTTGCTTTCTGAATGACTCTCTCTTCATTTCCGTCACATTAGCATCTAACTGCCATGATGAATGTGCCCTGATGGCTTCTCCCTGCATCCTGGCTATGCTGTGACAGGGCATATGCAGCGCCCCAGGTAAGCTTTCTTCAGAGCCGATCATCTAAGAGCCTCTAAATTATTTGCCAATTAAGCCATCACTTTATTCCCACACAACTGTGGCAGATGCATTTGCACCTTGCAGAAAACCAGAAACAACAATCTACCTGCACACTTAAAAGTTCCCTGTCAGGTGAATCCCATCTCCAGCAGTACAGCTTCAGAACAAGCCTTCTTGTGTGAAGGATGGCAGACTGGCAGGTCTCAGCAGGATCTGCAAGGGGCCCTGCCTGCCCGCCCTGGGTTTCCATTTGCCACTCACCCAGCCGCTGTGGCACCATGTGGACTGGTTTTGCCCTGTTCTGCTTCTGCCATTTCTCCAAGTTGGCCAGTTCTTGCTCAGCAACTAACCAGGTGAGAAATAGCAAGTTATCGATTGTTAGAATTTGGCAAGAAATCTGGTCATTGCAAACATCAAAACAACTAGCAGAGAATAGTTTGTGAGTTTTCAAAATGAGAGGACAAGATGTCCAAGAAAAAGATGATACTTCCCAGCTCTATCCCTTGCAGTAATGCTGGGCCCGCCCCATGGCATTTCCCAAGAGTCTGCACAGAAGATGCAAATTTAAACAATAGCTAAACTCCTACTAACACAGAGAAATATCGTTTTCCCTCTAATACCAACATTCTTAAAACCTCATGAATTATTTCTAAAGGTTTTCTACAGCAAATGTGTGCAAAACCTAGAATATTCATATGTCAATAAGATCCAGGTAAATATACATCCCCAAAGAATTCTGGTGCCTATATTTGCTTTATTTTCAATGTTTCCCAAGCTGGCTGCTACTCTGGGGAGGGGGCGCTACACTGTGCTTTGACACCCCTGTTTCCTGCATTTGGTATTCTTCATTGACCAAATATTGAGACAGCAGGGGGCGCCTGGGAGATTCTGTTCTGTTGCTCAGGCATATAACCTAATCTCCCAGTTTGACTGAATTATCCCAAAAGATCATTAATAAAAAAAAAAAAAAAAAAAAAAAAAAAAAAAAAAAAAAAAAAAAAAAAAAAAAAAAAAAAAAAAAAAAAAAAAAAAAAAAAAAAAAAAAAAAAAAAAAAAAAAAAAAAAAAAAAAAAAAAAATTCAAATTAGTAAAAGAAAAAAATCTGAAACACATCAAAATCCTGGATGGTTCTGATTCTTAAAACCCTGTTAGAAATTTGAACTTGAAGCCCGAAAGATGTTGGAACCTTGGGGTTCTGTTGGGTAAATGTCTGCAGTTTCCATAGTCACGGCAGATCACTGTCATTGGCTTTTCTGACTCACTGAACCACCCAGGTTGATTCTTGACTAGTGTGGTCCCTTTAGATAACTACTTTCCTGGCTGTGCCATTGTGTCCTCATTAGCCACTAAATTCCCTAACAATAACCTAATAAGGGAAAGCCCGGAATCCCAGAGCTAGCTGCACAGCCTGCCAGGGACAGGCACACAATGTCCTTGTGAACTAAATGAATGTTATCTCTCCTGGCAACTGAAAATAATGCTATAGCATTAGAAGGCAGCATTTGTATTTACTGTGCCTTGGTTAAACCTATTGCTCATGCCAGAAGTACAAGAAGCACAGCAAAAGATTATGATGTGGTCTCTGCCCTCCAGGGTATTATCTAGAAAAAAAAAGTGATTATTACAGATAAGACCTTGGAGGGTAGATTGTTACAGAATTAAAGAAAAGTCCATTAAGGAAAGATGGAACATATCAGAACAGGTACAAATTACCTTATGGATATATATACATATGTATATATGTATATGTATATATGTATATATATATATCTTGCGTGTTTCAAAAGTATTCCTGGCACCATTAAAATATCACCAAGTTGCTTGATATAGCCAGGACCAGATCCACAATAACAAGAGGTGGGAAGTTCTTTTAAACTAAAAAAAAAAAAAATCCAAGGCTTACACTCACTCATGTCATGAATTCTGTTACTAATGTAGAAAAATAGATTCAGAAGTGCTAACAATGGAATAATCTTACAACTGTTATTAAAACCGCTAAGTTTTTTTAAGACCTTAGTGAGAGCCTATGAATCTCTATAAATAAGAAAATAAAAATACTTTATAAAAATCTGATTATAGAGCAAGTAAGAAGCATTCTGAGTCTTGGGTGAGTCGTGTACACACTTCTCTGCATCTTCTGCCTTCGGCTCTCATTAGGGGCCATCAGGGTATACATGCCTGTGCTGGAATAAAGGGAGAACAGTGGTTATCATCAGGACAGTTTCCTAAGGCATCAGCCCATTTTCCTGCTAATGCCATCAGACAGGCATCGGGATCTTCCTTAAGAGTTTGCTCTGTTCTCTGATCCCTTCCAATCTAATTGAAAGACAGGTGGACAGGCTCAAATAAAGAAATACTAAGCTGTGGGCGTGGTGACTAGTTCTTGGTAGACTGGCCTTGTAGGACATCATTCCTCTAGGTGGCACTCGTGAGTCAATCCTTTTAGATTGATTTTCTTTCCCCTGTAGACCCACTTTAGGGGGGAAAGGAACACCACCGGGACACCAGGTATATTCTTTGTTCAGACAAACGAGAATTTGTCTAAGTTTTTGGCTAGGCAGCCACATCCTCCATCCTCTTTGTGACCCATGTGACTAGACCACTCTGTTTCTTGTTTTTAGGTTTTGATTCTTATGAGCCTTGAGCCCCTGGGCTCCTCATTGTTTTGGGGACCCAGGTTCAATATCATCAGGAGCCCAGAGAAGCAAGGACACTGTGAACATAGGATTCAAGAAAAACATTTTTTTTTTCAGTTTTATCTTTCTTCAGCAGGTGAGGTACAAATGTGAGTGCATCCTTGCATGCACTGGTACACTTGCTTGTATGTACCTGTGTAAGGATCTGAGGTTGGCATTCGTGGCTGCTGTTTCTCATCACCTTATTTTTTCTCACTGAACCTGGAGTCCTATTTTGACTAGACTGGCTGGCTAGATCCCTGCCCTTGTCTCTGCTCCTTCCATACTCCTTCTTGTAGCTCTGGGGTTAGAGATACACCCCTCCATACTGAACTTTCCTCTGAGTGCTGGGAATCGGGTTCTCAGACTCACTTAGTAAGCACTTTACCCATGGAGCCACTCCCTAAATCCTTTTATTTATTTGTTTGTTTGTTTGTTTATTTATTTTGGGGGGTAAGTAAAAACATTCCATAGGGTGATACCAAAAATACTGAGCTGTCTAAAACACAATGAACCTTTAAAGGCAGAGGTAGGCTTCATTGATATGTATTCCAGATCTATAGCACAGTGCCTGGCTCACAGTGGCCGTGTGATGAGGTGTGGGCTAACTAAAGTACAGTCACAGATCCCAGGTGTGAGTCTGTGCTGGGGTGGTTGTTTTCGAGCCAATGCATGAGGTCCCACCAGAGCATGAATACTTCATAAAGCAAAAATAAAGTACAGTAACAGACTGAGACATACATATGGGTACAGTTTGGGAGAAAATGCTGTGGCTAAATGTAACCATTGTATAAGTATAGGCTGAAAACAAAAAGCTTCGATGCTCTTAGAAGGCTCTCTTCCACCTGGGATGTACCATTTCTAAAGGCAAATTAGCAAAGACAGAATAGTAGAGGCCAAAAGTGCTGATTAACAGAAGCCATTTTTCCTTATCTCATTATTTTCCTAGCTGTGAGCCTTCAGCCCGCTTCTTCCTGGACTTTAATTTTAGACTTGTAATGTGAGGTGCGCAACCACCTTTGCATGCAAATGGGGCTGCTGGGTGCCCAATTACCTAATGTATATCAGCAGATGGTGCTTGGGTAGCCTAGCATGCATACAACGTTATGAATACAGAATTAGGAGGCTGCCACCGGAAATTAATCCCTTATCTGTTACATAGTCTTTGTTCATCCCAAGAAAGATATTTTTTCACTCCTCAATTGCCGGTACTTTATAGGATCTTGGGAGCTGCAATTCTGTGAGTAGCATCTGGAAGCTTCAACACGGCGCAATGGTGAGCCAGTCTACAGAGCCTTAAAGCTGAAGCGGAAGGCATTGGGCTTAAAGGGCAACTGTGAAGTTGCTGCGCCATCCTCGGTGCCCAGGCTGATAAAGAGTCGAGACTGGGGATTTGCCTATGCTGCACATCAGCAGCTCTTAACCTTTACTGTACATCAGAATCACCTGGAGGGCTTGTTGGCAGACTTGTTAAAGGGCAGAGTTTCTGATTCAGTGGCTCTGGGGTGAGACCCGATAGCACACATTCAAAAAAAAAAAAAAAAAAAAGAAGAAGAAGAAGAAGAAAGTCCCCAGTTGATGTTTTCACTGGTTAATCTTCATGGTCATCTTCACAGGATTTAAAATCTCCTCAGAGAAACACTATAAGGGCATTTCCAGGAGATGGCCCACACTGAGGAGAGATGGCCCACACTGAGTGTGAGTGGAATAAAAAGGTGAGGAGGAGAAAGCATATAGAAAGCCATCTTGTACCACTCTGCTTCCCAACTGCAGACTCAGTGCCAGCACTTGGGAGGTCTCTAATTCCCACAAGGTCTCTGGGAATTTGAGGACGGCTTGGTCTATATACCAAGTTCTGGACAAGCCAGGGCTACATAGAAGACACTGTTTCAAAAACAAACAAAAACTAGTTAGAGATTAATAAATTTTGATAAATACACAGATGGTAAATCATATGTTAAAACTCACTAGATCAACTAAACAATGGGGCTAAGACTCAGAAGTCAGGACCTTTGAGCTATGCCAATTAACTATAGCTGATTCTTCAGCTTAACATAGAAAGCTTAAAATATGATTATTTCCTTAACTTCATCCACCACCCCCTTTATAAATTGCTTAGCTAAGCATACTTAGTAATGATACTTTATGCATCCATGTCATTGTACTTTGTACCCATCCATCCCCCCACCGTCCTCTCCCTTTACAGCCCTTTCTCTTCCGTATCCCAGTCGCTCAGCTCACTTGCTTTGTTTCATTGTTACATGATTTCTGTTTCCCTATTTCCCACTTCCTTTGAGATTTCTCCCTCACTTCTCATGGTCCTCTTTCTAGCTTCATGACCTACAAACACACAAATGTAAACACAATCACACATGCATACCCACACATATATGTATTTTAAATTTTAAATCTATGTTTCTACTTATGAGAGAAACTTGTGAGCATTTGTCTTCCTGAGCCTGGCTTATTTCATTTGCTCCAATGATTTCTAATTGGGCTCATTTTCCTACAAATGTCTTGATTTTTCATTCTGGCTTCATAACTTCCATTGTGTATCTCTTTGCTCTTTTGTAAGCTGGTCCTACTTCCTGTAACTCTTTGAAATAAGTTCAAACAATATGAGCACTTACTTACCTGAGAATCTATTATAGAATTACTATGCTAGAGACTTAACAGGGCAAGGGAGCTGTGGCAAGCAGACACCAGGCCTGTCCTTCAATCTTAAACTCTAGTTAGGAACAACTCAAGAAATCAGCATAACTCAGTGACAAGCCCATGCAAACAAGCTCTAGGGTGAGATGACATAGGCAGGCAGGGACCCAAGCAGAGGGATCCAGAAAGAACCCAGAGCAGCAGTAAACTCCCAGGAAGAAGAATGCCCAGTTGAAGACAAAGCAAATGAGTTTGCCAAGAATGTTTCTTAGAGAATTTTCCAAGTTCTTATACAAATGATCAAAGAGAATTAGAGGGGAAATCTGTTTACAAAAGATTGCAGTTTACAGTATCTAATCTGACTGAGTCTGATGACAGTGGAGAAGTATGTGGGAATCACAGCAGGAAACCACCATATCTGAGACAAGAGGGTTCCTATTCAATGCACAGAAAACAGTGTGACTCCATAGGGTTGTTTGTATCTCTCTCTGTCTCTGTCTCTCTCTCTGTCTCTCTCTCTCTCTCTCTCTCTTTCTGGGTCCAGATCTGAGGAACTGTCCTAGAAATAAGGCTGCCCACAAACACAGGATGGAGGGCAGGAAAGAGATAAGGAATGAGCTAACCCTGAAAGTAAAGGATTTAATTAAAAAGTATTTTAGCCTAATCCTAACATTGGTCCTAGTAATACACATTTCATGTGAGAGAATGTCTTAGCAATATTTTATTGGCTGAAAATGCCAAATCAAAAACATATTAATATAAGAAAGCACTGCCAAGTGATTTGCTTTTCTCTCTCCTTTTTGCAGTAGGAAGAAGAGCTTGAAGTCTAAGGATATGCTTTTTTATTTTTAATATCGTGTGGCAGAGGGCCAGGCCCTGATAGATCAAAAATATTCATCTCTTCCCTCTGAACTTTTTTGACATGAATAGCAAGTATAATTTATTAATGTTCTCAACCAATTAGTTTCCACCCACAGCAAACCTTTGCCATTTCGGCTTCATGGTGTTCGTTTCACCGAGTAGATTCTGGAGTCACTGATCAATTCTCAAGCTACCTCAATTTAGCATTCTGGTCATTTCCTAATGAAGCAACAGCCTAGATGCTGAAACAAATATATATTTTTGAAAATGAGGTTCCTTAATTACCTCATTGAAATTTAATGAGAGATCTGTTGGTAAGATTGTTTCCAATTCCCAACAGCACAGTTCCATGAGATGGAACAGAGGCCACAGGAGGCAACTGTGTGAAACAAAGTCAAGTATCCTTTCTGTATCATTTTTAAAGAGGGAGGAAGGCTGGGGAGATGGCTCAGGGAGTAGTCTTGCTGAGCAAGCATTAAGATATGAGTTCAGATCCCCAGGATCTATGTGAAAAGGCCAGAGAGGCAACCCCAGTGCTAAAAGAAGTGTTGACAGATCCCAAGGGCTGCTGAGCACTCCAGATTCAGCTACAGACCCTTTCTCAAAACACAAAGTGGAGAAACAATTGAAGAAGATATGATCACCCCTGGCCAAGCACAATACATATTTAAAAAATGGCTTTAGAAAAAAGATGCGTAAGCCATGTTTACATTTTGAGGGCTCACAAAGGCAAGGGCATCGTGTATAAACACTCTTATGCCATTTTCATAACATCTCATTAATAAGCACTCTATAAAAACTGCTATGTGCAAGCTGTGAAAAATATATTGGCTATTAAAGATATTACACAAATATATCCCCTGGAGTGTACAAATTGTTCCACATGTAATTTAAATTTCTAATTAAGACCAGTATTAGTTTGATTGAAAAAAGAAATGTGCTGGATAGCAGAAATTTAGGAAGAGATAGATGAGTGAATTCCAGACAGCTTCAAGCCAAATAATAGATGTGTGGAACCTACTGTCCTAGCAAAACCCAGCTTGATTCTATAATGAAAAATAGGAACTAAAAAGTCTAACTCAAAATTAACAGGCAAAGAAGCAAAGTCTTAACATGCAAAGTCTTCGGAGCAAGACTGGAAGTCCTTCCTCTCCATTGCATTACCTTATGACCAAAGAATGTGTTAAGCAAAGCCTTGGAACATACAAGCAGAATGGGAGGGAGCCATTAAAAAAAATGTACCCAGTTGTCTGAATGGTTTAGGGCTCTTTCCTCTGCTCACTCATTCACAGCTACTCTTCAGAGCATCCTGTGTTGTGGGATTATGCTTTTCTATACTATAAATATTTATCATTGTAAATATTGGTTTAATAAAATGCTGATTGGTCAAGTAGCTAGACAGGAAGTAGAGGCAGGGCAAGCAGACTAGGAGAATTCTGGGAAGTGAAAGAGACAAGGAAGAGATGCCACACAGACACCAAGGGAAGACAACAAGAATGCTGCTCTGAGAAATGGTACCAAACCACATGGCTAAACATGGATTAAAAAATCATGGGTTAGTTTAAGAATAAAAGTTAGCAAGTAATAAATCTGAACCATAGGCCAATCAGCTTGTAATTAATATAAGCCTTTGTGTGATGATTCAAGACTGCTTATACAGACCTCCAGGCTAAGCTGGGCCAGAAACTTCTGACTACAGTCCTGTTTTAATAAACTATCATTTCTATTTCATGCCTAGCTTGACAAGCATGACTTTCCTCCACCCTCCTGGCAGCTACAATGATTATTATCTAACATGCACTAGGTTTTTCTCTTAAACTCTAGAAACATTGTTCTTGAGCTTCCTTTTGAGTCCATTTCCAAGTTATTTTATTAATGAGACTAAGAATCCCAAATGTAGACATCAGTTGTCCTGGTGACCATAGTTCAAGAAAATCTTAAATCTTGGGTACAATCAGCAAAGGGAAGAATGGTTAAGATGAAGGGCACTGGATAGTTTTATGGGATTCCATGTTAGCTTTGTTATATGGGCCTTGAGTGTAGAGATATGAACCTTTTTATGTTTACTATCTACTTTATATTTTTGTTTTTATTTTATGTGTGTGTGTGTTTTGCATGCACATAAATACATGTCCTAGGGTTCCTGTGTGTTGATAAGATATGACCAGTTTACACAAGTTAGAAAAAACACACCGTACTAGAGGCTCACGGTTTGATACATATTTTATGCCTCTAGCATTTAGTGGAGGCAATCTGGGCAGCTTCAAATGCACAGCTTCAGAGGGCAGACAGAAACATTAAGATGTTTCACTTACATGTATACAACCATAAATGCTCTACACACACACACAAAAAAAAAAGCTAATAAGAACAATTGACACTAAAAATACAAAAAACATTCATGGAAAAAAAAATACTGATCAGAACTTTCATCTTTGAGAGGCCACAAACCAAGATAAGATTGGAACCAGCTGATAGGTATACTTATAAAATGTATAAAATTTCTTTCTCAGGAAAAATTAGAACAAATTTGTGTTTTCAAAACATGGGCATCAGGTCTGGGATTTTGATGCAACTATTACAAGCTAATAAACTACCCTCTTTTTACTTCCTGGACACTGACAAAAGACCTGAGATTCCTGGTCAGAGACGAAAGACTTCATTTCTCAGAGGACAGCCAGCAGAATGACAAACAACTTTTTCACATCAGTTGTCAGTCAGGCCCTAGGTCCCATGGGAGCAGTGTGGTGGAGCACCAAGCAGCTGGTATGTTTGCCTCACAGCTAAGACATGCTGTACGTAGGGTTTTCTTGGTTTTATCAGTCAGGGTCTTGGGATATAGCTCAGCATAGTCTTGGCCTCTCAGTTCTCAACAGCTTCTCAGGGGTCTGGATGTCAGCTAAGTGCCACCACACTCATCATCATGTCAGGTCATAAAACAATCTGGTCTTTATCTTGGAAAGTGTGTACCTGTCTCCCAAGGCTCCAGTTAAATAGGCAACCCTACAAGCAGCCTGGGTTAGTTGGCCAAAGTAGTTTATAAATTAAATCTCAGGTCTTCAGGAGGCTGGATGATCACTTCAGTCCAGGACTTCAACACTACTTAGGAAATACAGCAAAATTACTCCCTCAAAATAAAAGAGCAACAAAAACACAGAAAAATAAGAATCTCAGGCTAAAGAGGAACAGGAAACTGAAGAAAGGCCATTGTCTTAGTTAGGGTTTCTGCTGCTGTGAAGAGACACCATGACCATAGTGACTCTTACAAAGGGAAACATTTAACTGGGGCTGGCTTACAGTTTCGGAGGTTTAATCCATTACCATCTTGGTGGGAAAAAAGCACCACACAGGCAGACATGGTGCTGGAGATGGAACTGAGAGTTCCCCATCTTGATCCAAAAGCAGCAGCAAGAACTCTGTATCACACTGAGCATAGCTTGAGCATAGGAGGCCTCAAACAGTGACACACTTCCTCCAGCAAGGCCACACCTCCTCCAGCAAGGCCACACTTCCTATAGCGCCACTCCCTATGGGAGCCATTTTCTTTTAAACCACCAGTCTCCTAAAGGATAACTAAGTGGGCAGGGCGGCAAGTGCCCCACAGCTATTGACATGTCAAATATGCTAGGCATTTTCTTCTTTTAATTTTCATTTAACTTAAACTTGAGACTCTTCTAGCACATAAAACCAAATCCCAGCATCTAGTCATGTGTATTTCAGGCCATGCAAAGGAACACTTCAGAGTAAAATTTTTATTTTTGATTTTGAGAGTCATACATAAGACAATGCAGAAAGATAACTTTAAAAGTTACTTAAATTCTACTTCTAAAAGATTGCAATTATTGTTTTATTTGGATGAATTTTTGTTTAATCTGTATTCCCTATTTTTTGCTGTTTTCATTTGAGACAAAATCTTATTATGTTTTTCAACCCTGGCTTCATACTTACCTACTAGCTCAGGCTGGCTTCAAACTTAGCATCAGTCTCCTGCCTCAGACTCCCAAGTATTAGGATCACAGGTGTATATCAGCACACCTAGCTACATTCTGTGTATAGTTTGTAATTATATTTACAGCACTATTTTTATCTTATTTTCCATTTTGAATGGTTTCAATGGTCAAACTATACATATACTATGCTTAGTACTAAGTGGCTCCATTGTATGCCCTAATATAACATCTAGCTATTTCATGTGCTTCAAACATTCACTATTATAAAAAGCACTGTAGTTTGTACAAAACAATGTTTTGCACAAAGAACTGTCCAGAAGACCCAAACAGTCCTCTGGAATAAGCACTTGGGGCCAGTGTTGGGATCATGGGTTTGATCTGGTATGACATGATAACACTTACCCACTTAGCTGGTGGTGGATATCTATGAATGGAGAGGCCTCATGCCCCATAGACACAGGAGGATGGAGGAGAGGAAACAGAAGGCAGGAGTAATGCTGTTTCTATGTAAGAGGGATTTATTATAATAATAACAGAGACAGAGAGGAGAGAGAGAGAGAGAGAGAGAGAGAGAGAGAGAGAGAGAGAGAGAGCACTCTTCCAGGAAAGAGAAAGTGTGGGTCTGAGGGGTGGTAGGAATTCTTCTTAAATGGGGCTTGACATCAGAACTCAGGTCAAGGCGTGGCTTCAAAGGCTAGACCAGAATCCTAACAGCCAGGAATAGGACCCCACTTAGATTTTCTCCCATTGATTAGTCTCCATCTTGCATTGCCAAGATCTAGGTTGTATGATTGGTCACCACTCTTCTGCCTGATTCCAAACCTCTCTCTCCCCACCAAGGAAGTCTTCTTTCCACATTTCTAAAGCTAGGATTAATGGTGTGGCTCACCACTCCCTGACCTTCGAGGCTTGGCTCTGTGGTTGATTCTCCTCTGATATTCCAGACTAATTTTATTAAATAGCTATCATTACAGTTCTTGATTCTTTTCTAATGTGTCAGAGATCTAAGAAGACCACTGCATGAAACAAAATGGTGCCAGGAAAGATGTCTTAAAAGATTAACTGATGCTTTCCCCTGCTAGTGCCAGCACAGCTCTGAGACCAGGCTTTGCTCCTTCATTTATTGAAATATAATAGACCTACAATAAAGTGCAAAACCTTAAGTCCATAGCTCTGTGACAAACCTTCTTTTAAGTCCTCTGGGTTCCAAAAGACAAAAGGAAAAAAAAAAAAAGCAGGGAAACAAAATGAACTTTAAGATGTTACCAAGAATTTCTTTCTCAACTGCTTATTTTTAAATTGTGAGGTGAGGGTTCAACTCAGGGGGATAGTGTTTTCGGGTGTGCACTGGGTGTGGGTTTCACCCCTCACACCACATACACAAATAAAGTTTAACAAGCAACATTAGTCAAACAAAGAGCACCCACTCTATTTGTAGGCATCAGTCCGGGGTGCTTTACACATGTATTCCTCTCATCTCCTTTTGTTTTGTTTTGGAGTGTGTGTGTGTCTATGTGTGTGACCCATAAAATTAAGCTGCAGGGTCATGGTATATAATCCCTCATCTGTTGTGGGCGCCATCTGTTGTAGTAAGTTTTTTTTGGCCTGTTTGGGTCTGGAGATTTGTGACCTGGCACACGTGTGGTGCCGGCGGTGTGGAGCGTGGTCTGTGCACCCGCAGCTTTTGCCCCCCAAAAGAAATGAATCACACGCTTATATATTTTAACACTGTTTGGCCCATAAGCACATTACTAACTAGCTCTTTTTTCTTAAATCAACTCATTTCTATGAATCTACCCACCACGTGGCTTGCAGCCCGTGGCTCACCTGAATTCTTACATGCTTCTTCTTCAGGGGACAGATGGCTACTAGTAAACTCCACCCCTTCTTCCTACCTGCCTGCCTCTGATTCTCCACCCACTTCTATGGTGCCCTGCATGGGTCCAAACAGTTATTTATTTTACATCATACAGAGAACATTCCACCACACTCAACACCATAGCATCTATCTTCAAGAAAAAAATTATCATACCCACAGAATTTACCTAATTATAGTCAGAGTTCAATTGTGTCGCTGAATCCCTCCCTATTCCCACCTCATCCTAGAACCGGCCACGAATCTCACTTGTCTCTGCAGACTTAGGATGATTCCACGGACCTTCTTCCTTTCATGATGAGCGTCACTAAGAAGTCTGAGTATACTGTCATATGGAATGTCTCATAGTGTGGAGGTAGGGGTATTATTATGGAAAGGATTAACGCCAGCAGTTGAGAGGCAGATGCAGGAGGATCCTAAGTTTCAAGGAATTCTGGATTATATATGACCCTATCTCAGAAAAAGCAAGAAGATATAATAACAATAATAATAACAATAATAATAATAACAACAATAGATTCAATACTGACAGTGGAACTAAAGAGCATAGTGGGTCTTTACTCCTCCTTCCTTTCTTCCTTCTTCCATTCTTCCTTTCTGTCTGTCTTTCTTTCTTTACAAGATCTCTTCCTACCACTGTAGTCCAGATTTAACTAATTTTTTCAAGAATGATCCTCCTGCCTCAGTGTTCTGAATGCTAAGCTATTTGCCACCACACCCTGTTCTAGCCTTTGTTTTAATGATGGAAAATAGCTTGCATTTTTCAGCGTTACTTTAATAGATTGCTTTTTTAATCTTCCCATTTGGAAGGAGAACTAGAAACACTGCGGAACAAAGGAGGTGGCCCTGCTGATTTTCCCATAGAACCTTCCAAAGCTGTCTGTTCCTTTGATTGTTTTTTTTTCCTCCTAAGCTTTTGTTTCAGATTCAAATACATTCTGAATAGATGCAATTAACCTTAACGATATGTATAACCTTACGGCACACCACTGACTTTGAAGTGAGTCACCTTACTGTATAATTGAGCTAACTTTCATTTTTCTCTCATTTCTGCAACACTTCTACTGATTATTATAGGTATTATGTGTTTTCAGGCTTTCATCATCCTGTTGATTTATTGTTTCACTGTTGAAGCTGTCAAAGGCTTTTTGAAAAATGTCCATACATTTTTGATGATACTGTATTTGAACAAAATTGATTGCTCCCCAAGACTTGGCAGATCACAAAGGCACGCCAAATCGAGGAGCAGGGTCTAGCATGGAAAAAAAAAAAGTTGGAAATTCATTCTAACAGAAACATAATTTATAGCTTCCTCCATAAACAGGAAGGTAAATTTGATCTAATCAGACTAAAATGTCTTTTCTTTCCATCCACTCTAACAAAGTCCTCTGCACAGAGCTTTACTTTTCAAACTGTAGGTGGTAGCCCACTAATGCTTTATGAAATCATGCAGTGGATTTGTTTTTAATGAACAAGAGTAGGAAAATGGGGACTGGAGAGATTACTTAATGAGCAAAAACAGTTGTTCTGCCATCATGAGGACCTTAGTTCAAATCCCCAACACAGATGTAAAAAGCTAGGCATGGTTGCTCTGCATGCCTGTAATTCCAGCATTGAGGAGGCGGGGGCCAGCAGACACAGTGATCTCATTGTTCAGCCTGCCTGGGCAGAAATGTGAACCTCTATTTTAGTGAGAGACCCTGTCTCAAGGCAGTAAGATAAAATGATGGAGAAACATGACCAGCATGCCCATGTGTGTGCATGCATTTGCAAACTCACATGTATGTATGTACTACACACACAAAAGAATAGAAAATGTCAATGTATCACATGCAGTGAGAATTGTTTTGTGAAATTTCTTTACAGCTTTATATATCTTCATATATATTGATATAGGTCTGAGGTCACAATATCAAACAAATTGTTCACTGTAGACTTTGCTCAAAAGTCACCATGTAGTCAAGGTATCTTAGAGAAAAATGACAATAACCTGCTCTAGCAGGAGGCAACCAAGATGTGTATCATTTATAGAAGGCAGCACAGAAAAGGAGATGCGCACACACACACACACACACACACACACACACACACATAGACATGTACAAAAACATAGCATTTCAAACTACTTTTCTAAATTGTTTAGAAAATAACTTAGAAATAGTGGTAGAATTCAAGGCACATTTTTCAAAAATATAGCACCTTGGCATTTGAGAAAATAGAAACAGGAAAGTCTGCCTTTCCCCACCTCTTGAAGCAGACCATGAAGGACTTCTCTAACCTTTAGAGTCGGTAGGTCATAAGGCCCTCCATTCAAAGCTCTCTTTTGAAAAATCTATACAAGCAGGTCTCTTTTTTCCTCCACTTTATTATAGGATTATTAGTTGCTAACCCTTTCTATCCAATCACATAACCCAAAACAGTTCACCTGCCAACAAATCTAAGCATAAAAATAGGTGTTATGATTATATATTTTTTAAAAAAATGTCCCTTATGGGAGCATGCTTTGGACACTTGGTGTCAAGCTTATGGCATTATTTTGTTTATTTTTAATATTTTATTTTAGATTTTTTATTTTTATTTGTGTATATGTGCTGCCTATTACATATAAATATGTATGCCACATGCACATCTGAAGCCCTTGGAAGAAGAGGACATAGGATGCCCCTGGAACTGTAGTTGCTGAGGATTGTGAGCCACCATGTAGACACTGGGAACTGAAGCCACGTCCTCCTCTCCCAGAGCCACAAGTACTCCAAACTGCTGAGCCATCTCTCTACTTCCTTGTGGCACTGTTTTATAAAGTGGGAAGTCTTTAAGAAATGGGGCCTCACTGGTAGCAGTAGGCTTGTGGCAAATCTTTGAAAGCTCTGTCCACTTCTGTGATGAGTACAGGTTGTATTTATTTTTGCCCTGTTTGTGGGCAGAAGATGCACAAGCCTCCACCATACACTCTCCCCGCCATGAAATTGCCCCACCATGAATGGTATCCTTTGAAGTGATGAGCCAAAGTAAATCTTTCTTCTCTTAAGTTGCTTTAGTCAAGCATTTTGTCACAATAATGAGAAAAGTTACCAAGATATAAGATTTCTCTGCCTTTGTACCATCATTTCTGAAGGCTGCTATGTCACATACAATAAATTTGTATTCTTTTCTCTTGTTACTCTGACTTGGTTATGGACATCTCAGCCATCAACCAAGGAATGCATGACAAAAGAAACTTTCACCCTAAGGAGCTGTATATAAGCACCACATTTCTACTTCTGTATTAACACTCTCTCTGACCTATTGAGATTTTCTTGATGGGGACATAAAACAATAAGCACACAGGTAGCTTGACATCACTTCCTCTCCCAGCTCTTGAGCAAGCTCTACTTCCATAGAAAAGACTCTGGTTTGAATTCTAGCTACTGATTAGGAAAAAAAAAATGGGAAATTAGGAAACTCATTTAATCTTTCAAGATTCACTTTCCTTATCTGTTGGGTGGTAAAATATTTATTCTGAAGATAAAAGTCAATAATGCTCATATCACTCTATATAAGATCTAATGCATGGTTTAGCATTTGAGAAATTTTAAATATTTTTTAACCATTGCTTTTGTTTGTCTGGTAATGCTAGCTTGAACCTAGGGCTTTATGTATACTTACATAGTATACACGAACAACCCAACTGATTGTTATTTTTGGTGTGTGTCTATTTTATTTTTGTAGGGCTACTCAGCTTATTTGAGGCTCTAACTAATTTACATCATATAACAACAGTATTGACATGCTCCAACACATTCATCATTCCAAGAGTAACCTAAGGAAGCAGAGGTCTGCTAATTAGTTTGCTCTTAGGATCTAGTAGTAGTTGAGGTACCTATCCAGCTCACTGAACTGCATCGTTATCATTAAGAGTTAAACACTATTTGTTACATTACAAACTTTCTAAGAGCTTATGGGCTTTGTCTGGGAGTGGAGTTAAATAATCCCCTAATGAATAACCATCTATATTAAGCCATCAGGAAGATTGCTCATTAAGACTATCATTGAGCTTTTTCAATGTACTATTATTTCATAACATTAAGAGAAGCTACTGCACTATTCGATTCTCCATATCCAGGAAGAGGAAGCCTGATGCTTTCATGCCATTTAGCATCTACTGGCAAAACTTATTTTCTTTTAACCACATGGAGACAGGAAATTGAAATCTGGAGCACTGTAGTGAAGAGGAAATAGTAAATTAGTTTTTATAGGCTCTAATAACTACCAATGTGTTACTTGGAAGCAGAGCAGTGGAGCATATCTGTAATCTACCTGAGGAAGCTGAGTCACATGTTCACATGTTCAAAGTCTATATGGGCTACGTAGTGAGTTCAGGGTGTTCTTGGCTACCAAGAAAGATTCTGTCTCAAAAAGTTAACAATAAACAAGCAAAAAAAAAAAAGAAAGAAAGAAAAAACCTGCTATCTTAATTTTTCCCTGTCACTGTAATAAAATACCCAGACAAAAACAATTCAAGAAAGGAAGTGTTTGTCTCAGTTAGGGTTAGGTTTAGGGTTAGGGCTAGGGCTAGTTTAGGCTTAGTGTTAGGGCTAGGACTAGGGTTGGGGCTAGGGCTAGGGTTAAGGCTAGGGCGAGGGCTAGGGCTAGGGCTAGGTTTAGGGTTATGGTTAGGGTTAGGGTTTTTTCATCACTTTTCTATTGTCATGACAGAACACCATGACCAAGGTGATGTGTAAAAGAAAACATTCAATTTGGGGCTCTCAGTTCTAGAAGTTAGTCAGGGAGCATGACTGCAGGCCTGGTGCTGGAGCCATAGCTCAGAGATACTTCATGTTGTGACATCCATGAGGTCAAGCAAGGGGTTACCTGGAATGGCATTGATTTTTTTACACCACACAGCCCATCCATAGTGACACACCTCCTCCAACAAGGCTACACCTTCTAATACTCCCAAATTAGTTCTAAAAAGTGTTCAAATATATGAATCTATTGGGGGCCATTTTCATGCAAACTACCAGAGGCTTATTTTGGTTTATGATTCAAGTGTACAACCCATCACAACAGGAAAATTAAGGCATCAGGAATTTAAAACAGCTAATAAGACTGTATTTACAGTCAAAAAGTTGAAAATACTGAATACTGGTACTTTTCTACTTCTTATAAAATCCTACTCCAAGGCCAGAGTATGATGCTACCCTCCTTTAGGGTGTCTTTCCTCCTCAGTTCATCTCATCAAAGTAATTCCTTACAGTCATACTTTTTTAAATCTAATCTAAACAATTATTTCCAGGCTATATAATTCTAAATTCTGGCAAGTCGCAATCAAATCCTCACAACCTACAACACATCTATACACATGCAACCTCTCATTCTCTGATAGGTCTAGTCTATTATCATATCTTAGGAAATATTTTTCTTCCCTCACAACTAGCTCATATTCTGGCTTTCCTATGTAGTACACACAAAGATTTACTTGTGTGATTATTGCAGAAGTATCTGTCCCATTAACTGGATATTTTAAAAACCCTTATGAAGTTTGCTAGGTAGATAATTGTTCCAACATTTTAAATTGCCCAGAGCCAGGCATTCCCTGTCACTGTAAGGTTGTTAGCATATGTAATGCACTGTTGCACAGCAAATGCTCCATAAGTATTTGCTATTATTGCTGCTCAATCTTTAAGTCTCTATAGTACTCCATATATAGTCGACCATGAGTGTGTTATGGTAAACTGAAGTTGTGTCTAACTTATATTAAAGTTAACTACTCTATAGTAATGTTTTATATTGCTGGTTCATTTTCAGAATATCTTTTCCTTTTTTTCAAACAGCATCAGGCTTTTATCACTAACACAGGCAAGAGCCCACAATTGGGTATAATCAGGCTACAAACCTGTGCCTTTAGTATCCATATAGATGTAAGTGAAATTTGCTTAGAAGCAAAGTAGTAAAAGAATAAAAAATTGCTGTAGATTACAAGTTTATATAAGCTTTTTATTTCTCTTTAAGTCTGTGTGAATAGTTTATAATAGCTGGGGACAAGGTACATATCACCAGGTAAAAATAACTATAAAAAGCCAATATGAAATAGTAAACACTTTCAATAACTAAAATTCAAATGCAGACAAAAAAAGTTAGCCTATCTGGCATTCTGCCACAGTTTAGGAATCACTGATTTTAAATATATATATATATATATATGGATATATATATAAATCTTTTATTTGTTTTACTAGTTGTCTTAGTTATTTTTCTATTGCTGTAATAAAGACCATGACCAAAAGTAACTTGGAGAGGAAGCGGTTTATTCTAATTATACCTCTGTGTCATAGTCTATTGTCAAAGGACATCAAGGCAGGAACTTGGAGTCAGGAACTGAAGCAGAGGCCAATGAGAAATTTTCCTCACTGGACTGTTTCTCGTGGCTTGCTCAGTCTGTTTTCCTATAGCATCCAGAACCACCAGCCCAGGTGTGGCACTACCCACAATGAGTTGGTATCTCTCCCATCAATCATTCATCAAAAAATTGTTCCATAGGCTTATCCACAGGCTGATCTGTTGGGGTCATTTTCTTATTTAGTCTTTTCCCAAATGACTATTTTCTGTCAAGTTGACACAAAACTCCCCCGCACAATTGACATCCTGTCAACTTGATATGCAAACACATCACTATTAAACCAAAACCTTTCTTGTTGTCCCCAAGATGTCATTAATATCAATATCACAATATAAAACATACTCCAAACTTTAAAAGTCCCACAAGCATTACAAATGTCCAGTCACTCTAAAATATCTAGTCTCTCCAAGTCACCAAAGTCTCTCTAAAATTCAAAGTCTGTTAGATGTGGACTCCTGTGAGGAAGGGAAAAAAATTACATAATTTCTTACTGTAAATAGAAAGAATAGGTCAAGTTACAATCAAATCAAAGCAAACCTGAAGTTCAAGAGTATTAAGTTCAGTATTTGGCTGGGTGGTAGTGACACATGCTTTTAATCCCAGTACTCAGGGAGGCAGAGGCAGGCTTATCTCTGTGAGTTCAGGGCAAGCCTGTTCTACAGAGTAAGTTCTAGTTCCAGAACAGCCAGAGCTACACAAATAAACACTGTCTCATAAAATAAACAAACAAAAAAAGTTCACTATTTGGCTTTGGGGACCCCACTCCCAACCCTTCAAGCTCCAAGGGGTTTGAATAGCTAGTTCCACTTCTTGGGCCCATAATGTTGGATGGCTTTCTGTTTACTGTGAATACCATTGGTTAATACAGCGGCTGTTTTAGCCTATGATAAGGCAACATCAATGCAGGCAGGGAATCTGAACATAGATAAAGGGAAAGGAGGAAGGAGTTAGAGGTAGACACTGTGAGCCACCGCTGAGAAAACAAGATGTAAAGAAACACAGGTAAAGCCACTAGCCACATGTTTAGACATAAATTAATAGAAATGGCCAAGTTAAGTTGTAAGAATTAGCTGATAATGAGTCTAAGACATAAGCCAAACAATTTGTAATTAATACAATCCTTTGTATGATTGTTTGTGGCTAAACAGCTGCAGGATTGCAGGTCTAGACCTCAGATGGGTCAGAAACTTCTGACTACAAATGGTGCCAGTCATCAGGCAATGACAAAGCTTTAAAAAGATTCTGAATGCACAGAAACAGAGCCACACTGGGCTTCCTAGTCTCAGCACAGAGACTAGACTCTCACCAGCTGCCTGCAAATGTAGCCAATTGCCAGTCACCATGTTGAAAAGCTGAGCAGGGCAGGGTCAGCAGTGCTTCAGTCCTACCTACACAATTTAGCAACTTAAAAATGTTCCTGGTTTAAAGGTCCATAATAAAACAGATTCAGACAAAGAAAACCTCTAAACAGGTAACAATCTGTGTAAAATGTACATAGGCTTTAGAGAAAAAAGGAAAATGGTACTGAAAGTCTTCAAAAAAGAAAAAGAGTAATAAAAATATAATATGCCACATAAAGATGGGAAATACATGAGGAGTTTAACTGTTAAGGAGCTAACTGCAGAAAGATATCTGATTGTAAAAGCTACTAAGTTAAACAAGCATATGTATTTTAAAGGTATCTTGACTTTGAAATTTGGGTCTAAGAATATGTTGCTTTGGAAAAGAGGTTCTGCTTTTTTTTCCACAGAAGATGAGAACCTGTGGATTGCTTCCAGTCTAATATGGTTTGATCAAGAAAGACCCCCCCCAAAAAAAAAACTTTGATGGGAAGAGATGGCCACATCAGCTTCAAGGCTGCCAAATAAGATGATCCAGCCTCAGGACCCCCATAAGATTGCAAGAACCCCCAATCAGCAGGAAGTAGTTTATGAAAAGCTATGCCCAAATTTCCGCAATATTGTTTATAAATGTTTGTTTTCGTCATAAATGGTTAATGATCATAGTCAATCTCTTTCTAGGAAAAAAGAGAGATAAGATATAAAAATGATTTTAAAAAATAATTATTGAACCTACTTTAATCCAAAAAACCCTGCTAATCTCAAAATACTTTACATTGGTATGAATTTTGGTTTATTGATACAAATTTAAGGTTAATTTTGTTACACTGTATGTATATTTCCACTCTTAAGAGATTATATTTATGCAATTCCTTTAAAATTGTAATTTATAATTAAGAAATACAGATTAATATTTAATCATTTATGATAAACTTATAGTCATGTTAGGTTCTTTAGATATATAAAGACGTATTTTAATTAGATATAGGTAATCTTCAAATACTTCAAAGACTTTAATAACTTAGACTTTTCTGAACAGTGAGACATGTCTACTCCTGGTTGCACCAGTTTACTTCAAGAGGACAATGGGCACTGAAGAAACTCCATAGGTAGCTTACTTTCTTTGTGGCAAAGGTTGGCCACTGGACAAGAGATTGTTTTGGCCTTGACTGCTTGACAGTATGCTGTAAAAACTGCACATGCAGAAACCATAGGAAAGTGACCTGTGGAACTTTGACAGAATAAGCCAAGATGGTCCTTCAGTTTTCTGATTCACAGAAACTGCCAGACATTCTGCAGGACATAGGGAGAAGCAACTGACAAACCATGCCAGAATAGGCAGAGCAGTTCTTCTAATTTCCTTCTTCACTGAAAGATATGCCAGAGACTCTAGACCTGTAGACTGTAGATGGATGTTCCAAAATTACAAAGGAACTTTGCATGTCTGTCTAGGTAGCCAGATATCTCTGTCATTTTCAGAATTTGGAAGTTGCTTGCAATGGACTTCCTGTTTACTCAGGTAATATTATATCCTTCTCTGGTCTTCGATGGATGGAAGATCAGAGAGTTATAATTATAGTTTTCTTTAGTTATAATAAATGGTAAATAGATATGAAACTTTGGAATCACAAGGATAAGGTAGATGATAGAATATTTTCTTTAATTTTGCTAAATACAAATAGACTAGATATTGTAACTGTAATTACTTCTTGATAGCTATTTTGTTATATTAATTTTGCTATGTTAACATTGAAACCTTCCTTTTTGTTTAGGCAGAAAAGGGGAAGTGATCTGGAATGTCTCTCTGTACACTGTGAATAGCATTGATTTATAAAAAGGTTGTTTTAAAGAGGCAGCCCAGGAATCTAAGCAGAGATAAAGGGGAAGGAGGGTGAAGTCAGAGTGAAAAACTGCAGGCTGCCTCTGAGAGAGCAAGATGTAATGGAACATAGGTAAAGCCACTAGCCAAGTGACAAGACATAGATTAGTAGAAATGGGTTGAGTTAAGTTGTAATGGCTAGCTGATAATGAGCCTAAGTCATAAGCCAAATAGTTTGTAATTAATATAAGCCTTTGTGTGATTGTTTTATAAGCAGCTGTGGGACCGCAGGTGGAAAGATTCCTCCAGACCACAGGCTCAGAAGGGTCAGAAACTTCTGGTTACCAGCCTGCCTTCTGCAGCAGGCCCAGTTTGTCTCCTAGGTTAAGGCTGGCTCCATTCCGCAGCTACTGCTGTCCTTGGCTTCTCCTATAGTTACTGGCTTCTCTAAAATGCTTGGGGATCCACTGAAACTGGGTGGTTCCATCACCAATAACCTCTCCAGGGTTCTCTCTTCAGGGTCCTTAACCCTGACACCTGGTACCAAGCCTCAGCCTCTCTCCATGACACCTTCATGCCTTCAAAGTACAACCTGAATTAATGACTTACACATTACCCTCTTTGGCTGCCAGCATAATATATAGCACTGTACACGTCTGGACCACAGCTTGCATTGACTCAGTTGAGGTGTTTCCCAGAGGATTTTGGCTTAGTGATGCTGGCTTTTTTCTTAATCAAAGACAATTCTTCAGGCCCTGCTGCCCAGCATTGTATTGATTTTCTCAGCAAAGCAAAGATTTTATTTTAGTAGTTCATCATTCAAAATTTCAATGACCCTGATAGAGCCTTTAAGGGACTCTTAAATGTCCTACCAACTCTTCGAAGCCAGGCCTCCTTTATCTGTGTTGCTCCTAGTGTTACCTTCTAAATTCTAAGAACAGCTCAGCTCACTTCTACAGTTCAGAGCTCATTAAGCTCTGAACACTCAATGCCTTTTCTGGTCGGAAGTTCTTCCATGTCCTCCCAATAACACATAGTCATGCCTGCCACTGCAGTACCCCATGACTGGGTCTGTCTTAGTTTTCTGTTGCTGTGATTAAAACACCATAACAAGAAGCAACTTAGAAGGAAATTGTTTCTTTTAGCTTATAACTCTCAGGTCACACTCACTGCCAAAAAAAAGTCAGGGCAAGAACTCAAGGCAGGTATCTAGAAACAAGAGCTGATGCAAAAACCATGGAGGAGTGCTGCATATTAGCTTGTTCGCATGGCTTACTTTCTTCTAGCACCCAGGACCACCAGCCCAGTAGTGACACCACACAAAGGGAGTCAGGCCCTCCCATATTAATCCTCAACCAAGAGGATTATGTACCACAGGCTTGTCATGGAATAGTCTGGTGGAAGTACTTTCTCAGCTCTTCTAAAAGGACTAATATTGCATGAACTCTAGTTAGTATATAATGAATACCCAGAGCTTGATATTGGGGAAAAGCTGGAATATCAGAAGTAAACTATAGCCACCCAGCCAACTCCTCAGGCCTGTCTCCAGGAATCCTCCAACTGAATGCCTCTGGGTCCTCAGTGGAAGGGAAGGGAAAGTCTCTGGGAAAGTTGAAAAATTCCCCTCTTTTTTTTTTTTTTTTCCTCTGCTCAGCTCTCTTAACTTCCTGTTTCCACGTTTCTAAAGCTAGGATTAAAGGTGTAAATTGTTGCTTTCTGACCTGGGTTGGTTCTGTGGTTGACTCTGATATTCCAGATTAATTTTATTAAATATATATGACCACATATCCCCATTTGTGTTAAAAATTTTAAGAAGATTATAGCTATAAAAAACCTATATGCATAATAGGTAAAATAATATAATGTATACAAGTAATAATTACATCAGTAATGTTTTGGACAGTCATCAGTCCAAGAACAATTGACAAATTTAAGAAAATATTTTATTATTTATCTTTTTTTGTGAGTCTAAAGGATTGTATTTCATTTACTTTTTATCTAACTTGTATTAGTAACTAAAAACTATTTTTGATGTACTTTAAACTTATATACTTTAACATTTTAGTAAGTTTTTTTAAACTGTCACTAGAAAACTGTATCTTATTTTTAACTTTCTCAGAGATTCAAGAAGAAAATAATATTAACTAAGTACACAGGATGTGTAAGGAAGTAACTTTTTAAAATTGTGAAAAATGAAACAGCTGGCAGCCTGGACTGTCACCTAAGGTTTTTTGGAGGTTGTTTAGTTTTGTTTTTTGGTTTTTTAGCATTGGAGTATCTACCTTCATTAGGTTGCCCCTCTCTGGCCTGGCTTGGTTTTGTGGTTGACTCTAGTATTTTTAATTAATTTTATTAAATATATATTTATATATACCATATGTGGTGATATGTTATTCAGAGAGTAAGTAATCATATAATTGAAAATTGAACCCATCTATGAGGCTTCAAAGGCCATGCTTGTAATCCCCATTCATTGCCCAGATGAATTTACCCAAGGTTAAACACAAAGGTGAAATTACCTTTATCAAACAAACAGCATCGTCCTTTTTTTATTTTTCCATCACACACACACACACACACACACACACACACACACACACACCCTCTAAATTCTCCCTCCAAAATAAGTAAGACCTTCCTAATTTTTTGTCGTTGTTTTATAGAGATGCCACTTATCACAACCATTCCCCTTGGCTTACCAATTCCATTAAGGAAACCAGTGAGAAAGCAGACATAGTGAATGGTGAAGATACAGGATGAATCACAGAGGTCTAAGTAAGACCTTAGGTGTTCAACACCTAAAAGGAAATGCTTTCTCTAATACTCTGCTGACAACCACTGATACACATGAAGACTCAGAGAAGTAATTTAATTCTTTCAGGAATTTCTCTAATGAGCTAGCAGAAAACTGCCCCTTTCTGAGCGATTTGGTCCAGTAAGATGCTAGAATAATTACCATCAAATCAGAAAACAGAAAGACATAACTGATTAGTGCTTATGAGATGATAGGCGCATACAAATAAGTGGTTATAGCTAAATAGCTGCTTGCTAATAGAAGGCTTGGGAATGGATTTTATCATTAACTACTCATAAGCATGAGTCTAGCGTGTAGAAATGTGACTCGGAGTCAATGAACTTCTATTGTGGCAAGACGCCAGTTACTCTGAGAGAAATTCCACTGTCTCTAATTGATTCCCCCATCTGCCCCATGTAAGGCTAACTCTACACACTTATCATTATAACCTTATTTCCTTCAGAAGGTGGGGAATGAGAGAAACTCTGCCGCTTCTTGGTCATAAGGTTATATAACTGTTCCTTAGCAACCAGCATTTGTCTTTCCTGCAACAAAGAAGGTGTTGCAAAGGGGAGGGACTAAAAATAAAATCGTTTGGACAGTTCTAATTCAGAGGCAGCACTTCAAACCGCAGCTGAGTGAAAAAAAAGAAAAAAGGAAACCCATTCCACCTGGTGCAAAGAAAGGGTCGTTGACACTGCAATAGCACGCTTTCAGGATGCCATCAGTAGTCCGCAAACCACAGATGAAGAAGAATTTCCTCCCCTCTGTACCTGCTTAGGTTTCCAACCTGAGTCCTGGAGCCAAGCTGTATGTAGTTCACTTGTCCTAAGGGGCTGGTATACCTGGAGTCTTGGTGGTCCATTTAGGCTCACCCTCTCTCCCTCTCTCTCCCCCATCTCTCCAGTAAAAGATAATTTACTTTCATAATGAATATGAAGCCCAAAGTACACCCATCTTTTTATTAAGGAACCAGTCACAAGAATCACTGGAGCAGACGCCAGAATATGCTGTAAAGATCTGCAAATTGGCAGATTCAAGGCATAATAAAGTAATTCGTAGGTGATTTTATGGAGGTAAATGACACTTAACTCTTTCAAAATCTCTGTTATTGGGCCTCTGTGGTTTCAGCCTCCAAAGACCTGAAAGTTGCCTGGTGCCTGACTGTGTTTGGAGTTAGAATTTCCTGCATCCAAGGCAGCTTGCTGAATACTTACCTCCTCTGGTCAATGCTTTTCTGCTTCACAGGATCCTGGGGAGCTCCCACTTCCAAACTCTGTCTCCGGCTCTGCTGCAGACCCAGTTCCTTGTGCTGTCCACCCTCAGCTTGGTCCCGGGAGATGGAGGAGGTGCCCTGCTTTGGGCCCACCACCTTACTGCGGGTGTGGGTGTACATGGTTCACAGCCAGCCGCTGAGTATCAGCCTCAGAGAAAGGGATCCTGCTGAGGGTCCCCAGGAAGCTCGAGGAGACGGTTCTGAAGAGCTAGGACAGCGGTTTTAACAGCTGAGTTTCGATTTCTCTCTAACCACCCTCGGGGCCAGCAGGGAACTTCCTTATTGTGCTCTACCCAGGAGCCCTCTGACTTTATGACAGATTAACTGCCTGGGATGAGCCTGCCTGCAGCAGGCTACAGGTGAGTGGGTTTTCAGAAAGCACCAAGGATCATTAAGATAACCCACTGGCAGCTTCTGAGCTGGTTGCAAAATGACCAGTATCCTGAAAATATTTTAGGAGCTACTTAAACAGGTGTCCCTAATTTGAGGTCACTGTTGGAGGCTTGAGACTGAGAACATATTACCTTGAGTCCCCTCAGAGGTTAGGCCAATAATTAAAATCAATGAGACGACAGAAAAAGAAAGAAGAAAGAAAGAAAAGAAAAGAAAACCGCCATTTAGTAGTTATGATTGCTGTTTGACTGTTGGAGGAAATGGAAAGTGAAATGAACAGAAAAACACCCAACAGAGTTGGAGAAGCAAGTTGAAGGCTAAGGAGAGCTGATGGCCTGTTAGCCTTGCTAAGTAATTGACTAAACATTCAAGAAATTATAGATTAAATGCCTGCTCTAAACACAGCTTACAGCGATCCAACTATGTTGAAATGCTTTTTTAAAAAAGCAGATTTGCAAGACTAATTTTGGAGGTCTTGGGATATACTTCCGGCATCATTTGTTTGTTTGCTATTTGTTTTAACACTCCAGATAATTCTGATGTGATTGTGTGGCTGGGTTCATCACAGGTATGCAGATGTCCATCCTAGATAGAGTTCCTGATTCACTAAGTTTGAAAAGTGGCTAAGGAATTGCCTTTCCAACAATTCCCAGCGAGGCTGGTCCGGCAACACTCTGTGAACCAGCACTGAAGGCAATGTGGAAAACAGCAAAGGGTTTCTTCCATAGAGCAGCTATCTAGTGATATGTCTGAGAAAGCCAACATGAAAGGAGATGAAAAGATGAGCAGGTTGAAATTGGGGAGAGAAACCAAAGACCTGGTTATTAAATCTAGAAAAGAAATGCATATAAGCTGTAAGGCAATTGCATGGGAAATACAAAGTAGATATTAAAATCCAAGTCTTCCAAATTAGAGACAGCATAGCGTAGCAGGGGGAACTGAGCACCAGAGCCAACAGAGAGGAGGGAACAGCCTTTACACTGTTTTGAGATCTCTGCATTCCTCATGGTCCCAGTTTCCTCCTCTGCACAATGTGACATGAAGTCACAATCCCGGCCTTTTAAAGTATTGTGAGGCTTATGGAGATAGTCCGTATCGATGGTTGTCAGAGCTGATTTTGCCACCAGCAGCTTTCATTAAATACAAAATACATCACCACAAGCAGACATTAGGCAAAGCCTCAAGACAGTTTTTACTGTGAAGCCTGGAGGAGGAGGGATGCCTGGCATCTGGTGGGGAGAGGCCAAGAATACTGCTAGCCATAAAACACTGTCTAGAGAGCAGCCTCCACAGCAGAGTTACCCAGCCCCAGAACCCATGGCCAAAGGCTGTGGAGTCCTCACCTAGCTGAAAGCCCCAGTCATGTCTCAGCTGCCATGATGAGGACTTTAAAATAAAGGCCACTACAGTCTGCCTGGAGGCTGTGCTTTTCCAAGTCATGTGTGCTTAGGGGAATGCCTCGGGAACTCCTGCTTCAAAGAGATGATCACTATTTAGCAGGTACATGGGATTTAACATTTGAGTACAGGAAAGGGCAAGTTAGGGGAACCCCATCCCTCCCCCACCTCCTCCCCCCAACACACACATAAGAGCTAATAATGATTGTACAGATTTCAATAATATATTTGTTTGACACTATTTATCATACAACCCAAACATGCTCTAAAGTTCTAAACATGAGACAGAAAACAGAGGTCCATGGACAACAGAAACTATTATATCTGATCACTGATCTACCATGGTCGCTGTTTAAAATTATGGTTGTGATTCACTGCGACAGTATAGCAATAGGAGCCTACAGGTTTCTTTGGGATACTCCAGGATGTATTAGCTACTTGCATATCACTTCTCTTGCATCAGCATCAGCTTGGCTTCTTACCCTGGTGGCTGAGGTGTATCCCACTGCAGCAATGGCTGGTGAAAAGAAGCAGAGCTCAGGACTTTTGGAAAACTCAGGGTCCCTGCTCCAGACAAGAACTTTAGTTACTTCTTTCCTACACACTGAGATGATGCCTACTTTTCTTTCATGCAAGAATTGCATGCTTTTAGTATTTGAGAAAAACCACGCCATCACACGACAGTGAAAGAATAAGGAACAGGAGACTGACCCAAAATCTAGTGAAATTGTTATATTGCTTGAAATTTGACCAATTAGATATTCATTTAGGAAATGGCTTTCTTTTAAGATGTCCCTGTCCTTAGGAAATAATCATTTACTCATCCCTTTGGGTAAATGAGTTTAATATGAGCAAAAGACTTTTGGGGTTGGTTGAAGAGAGAAAGCTGAGTGAAAAGGAGAATTCAGAAAATTATGTTTTAAAAAAATGCTCTAAAATGAGTGGAAATTTAGGAGTAAAGAGAACAATTTTAGCCAGCTCAGCGAGCTTTAAAAAAACCACACCTTTCTCAGCTTGGCTTTCTCGGGTAACATATCCACATATGCCATTTCCTTCCAAGAAAACCAAGGGGGTTGATTTCCTTATATACCTCTCATTGGTGTGTATGAGTTTATATCATGCATAAACTGAACCTTCTCCTGATTTGAAATGCCATAAATGAAAAGTCTTAGTTTCTAAAAATGAATAAATGAATGGCTTCCTTAACATTTTTACATAAATTCATTTATTTTGTGTGTTTATGTGTGGGTGTATGTGCCACTCTGCTACAGAGTTTATATGGAGGACTGAGGGAAACCTGTGGGAATCTCTTCTCTCTTTCCACCATCTGGACTCTGAAAGAATTGAGTTCATGTAACCAGGCTTGGCAGCAAGCATTGACCAATGAACCATCCGGCCAGTCTTGCTTCTTTAAATTTTATGCTTCACTATGGGGTTAGATTAACACAATTGGAGCCTGAGAGATGGGCCAGCAGTTAAGAGCATTTGCTAATCCTATAGAAGACATGGGCTCAGTTTCCAAGCACCCACATTGTGACTCCAGCTGCAGTTCCAGGGGATCTGGTACCCTCTTCTGTACCAGGCATGCAGGCAATAGGAACAACACTCATACACAGGGCTGGGTAGATAGCTCAGTTAAGAGCACTAGTTACCTTTCCAGAGGATGCAGGTTCGATTCCCATCACTCATACAGCAGCTCACACGGGTCTTTAACTTCAGTTCCGATACAGTCTTCTATCCTCTGCAGCACTGCACACAAGTGTTACACAGATTTCCATGCAGGCAAAACACCCATATATATACATACAATAGAAATAGAGGTTTAAAAAATTATCTGAAACACTCAGACATAGAAAATAAATAATTTTTAAATCGAGACAGTAGATCCAGGATAGCAATTATGTTAAAGCCGTTTTCCCCACTTTGAACAATAGAGTTACGTAAATGTCATACATTCCTTACCACCTCTTCTCTTATAGTATGTGTGATCATTTTACATGTTTGTATTCTGACAATTTATATTTTAGAATATTCTTTAATCGTTATATAATGGGATGCCACCATCACAAATGACCTCAGGTTCCTGCAAGAAAGGTTTACTGAGGGATAAGTGCACATCACTTGCTTTCTCAGGTACAGGAGCCAGTGTGACAAACAGAAAGAACATTATCTGTGTCCATGTTCATCACCTGACTGTTTCATTTTAAGAACAAAGAAACAGAAGCTTTGCAAAGCCAGGTGACTTTCCAGATAGTGTTCAAACCTGTAGCAGAAGCAGAACTTAAATATAGGCCTTTCACATCAAAGTCTGGCTTTATACATTTTATAAGACAAGCACACAAACTCTATCTCTTGACAAAATTCATAATTGCAAGTAGTATTCACTCAGTATAAAATTCCCTACAATCAGCCATGCATTATTTTCCAAAGCCAAAACAGTTACTACAAAGTCTCTAGGTCCATCAAAGTCACGTTGTTAATGAATAGAAACCCTATCACTCTACTGCTCACCCTGTGATTTTGACTGAATGATCTCCACAGCGATAGACTTGTGAAAACTTGTCAAATTTTCACTAATGGCAAATGTTCGGAGTGGGCTTAAAATAGCATGCTACGCCGCCGCACAGAGCAAAAGATCATTCTTAGGAATGGAAAGCTGTACATTCCTTCCCTGTATTTGCAATGATAATGAATACCATCTCTTGGCAAATGAGGGGCTGGAAATGCACTTCTAGTGATTTTCCTCTGGCAGGGGGCTGATTTCTTTGGAAATTGAGACTTGAGGGAAAGACAGCAGCTGCTGTCTCTAAGTTCTCACACTATGTGCTAGCTCTCACAAGAGCACTCTATTGGCCTTGGGGTTTGAAAAAAAATCCCTTGAGAAACTTCTGTAGACTCTGTCAGCTCCCTTGGCTTGGAGATTCCCTGGTAGGGTTTTTGTTCTGTTAAACTAGGGATAAGTGATTCAAACAGAAACTATCTGAACACTGTTCAGATTTTACCAAACATTTGTGCCTTTAAAAAAAAAAATCTACTTTTAAGAAAACTACTCATAGGTCCGATGTTCTAACTGTAAGCCAACAATATTGTGAACTTCAAAGTCCTTTGTGAATATGTCCAAGTATGCCAAAGAACAAACAATCAACCACATGGGAAAGAGTGAAAGACACAAAGAAAACTTACCTTGGGGGACCTGGCAATCAAGACATTCCTGAGCTGAGCTGAACCACTGAGCTGAACTCCAGCTGCTGCTCCGTGGGGGAGCAGTTAAATCATAGCCACCTCACCTGGCCAGCCACCAGCCTTTGCAGGCTTTGTGAGGGCTGACATACTAGATGGGAAGGTGACCCATAATGACACCTTTGTGCAGCAAATGTGGACACTTACTTTTGAGCTGTCGATGCCAAAACTCTTTCTTCTATTTGTACCTAAATTTGTCTTCAAAGGATTTTTAATTTTAGTTCCTGAGGCTTTGGTTATCAATTTCTGAAACATCACAGAGCTATATTCATAATATTTTTTAAATGTAAATTCTCTTCAGCCTACAGAGTAAGTCTAATCTGTTGTTTTACTGACCAGTGTAGGAGTGCCTGGCATAGGGCTGAGGCAAGTGAATGGTGAATCTGAGATTATCTTGGGCTATATATTAAAACCCTAGCAAAAAAAATAAAAATAAAAATAAAAATAAATAAATAAATAAAAATAAACAAACAAAAAAACAAACCTGGCACAGGGGCACACTTTCTAGTGAAGCTAAGACCCTGCTGTCATTGCATTAGAAACTATAGACATCTTGTGACTTGATTCTAATAAAAAGCTTCTGGAAGCTGACAGAAATTCTATTGCTGTGGATAATCCCTAGGCTTCTCTTGGATTTCCATAGAGAAGTCATCATCTTAGGAATCCCCACAACATTTGAGGGCCTCCAGACTTGTAGTTTGGGGTGGGATTCCCCCACAAGATTAATATAAGAATTGTTAGACTCAGGCCTAGACTCTGACAGCATTAACAAGCTAGGCTCAGCCACCATTCCTCAATGGCCCAATGAAATAGACAATAGTAAAAAACAGAGAGAGAGAAGAGAACAATACAGAGGTTTAGTAACATGCCCCTCCCCGGTGCCATCTTCTGGGTCCTGACATGAGGTTCAAGAAGGCAAGAAGTATGCATGACCAGACTGTCATTGTAGGGTGTGTCTTCCCCAGCACTGACATATCATTGTCTAGGCTCTTGGCTCCCTGTCCTGTAGGATGTCTGAACTCTGTGAAGTCTCTTTCTAGAAGAGGTTTCTTTCTGACTGGCAAAAGGGTCCCAGACTTTTGCTTCCTCAGCATGGGATTCCTTGGGTCCCATATCCATATCCCACTAGCCAAAGGGAAGAATACAAGTATCTTAGAATATCTTTGTTGCTGATGGTATGTGAAGGATGGCTACTAACTAACTTGCAAATAGACCTTCCTAGCATCACTGTAAAAATCCATATGTGATCTGTAATTCCAACACTGGGAAGGCAGAGATAGGAGAACCCCTTGATGACAGCCAGTTAAGACTAATGGGTGAGCTCCAGGCCAGTAAGAGATCCTGTCTCAAAAAAAAAAAAAAGAAAGAAAGAAACAAAGGAAGGAAGGAAGGAAGAAAGAAAAACACACCTTACATAAGCCTTTGGCCTCCATGTGTACATGTACACACATATAAACATATATACATGACTGTACTTAGACACATATATAGATAGCATTTTATAAAAATATCTTTCTAAGACCAAAATGATTATAGGTTCAGCACATGACTTAGTATTCAAGATTCTTCTTGATACTTCCTAAAAGCCAATCAATCATATGTTTTCCTTCTTTAAGTTATCAGTGAGACTATTCCTGGCCATGTAAATGAGGTTGAGGTTACATGCAGGCTACAGGAAGTGTGGGATTCTAGCTCTCTCTACCAGTACAGTACTGGGTGGCCATAACTGAGCCTCTTATCTTTCTCACTTAGAGTTCTCAAGAGTGCTCTTCGAAGGTGCTGGGCTGTAAAAGTTTAGCAGGCCCCAAGTTCACCTAGCTACTCTTCCTGTCCCCTTTCTCATTTTACAGAAGAGCTGCCCAGAACAATGCAGAATTTCCTCCTCTCTCTTCTAGAAGCAAGGTTTCTGTAAAGCTTGTTCAGTGAGTCACTGGCTCCTGAAGTAAGTAACATACAGCAGGCTGCTTTCTGGGGCCACTGATCTGCGATGTGATATAGGGCATGGGCAGTCAAGACTGAATCTACCCTCGGCAGGTTCCTTTGAGGAACCAGCTCATGACAAAGCTGAGACTTCAGTCTTTGCTGTCTACACAAAGTAATAAATCAGTCTTACATAACTTGTTTACAAATGTGATGACTGGATTCAGAAAAATAAATAAGCAATATATGGTTCACCTATATGCTGGCCTAGGAAAAAGTGGACACCAGTGTATAGACTGTGGAGGCTGGCATAGTAATGACTTTTGTTTTTCTGACAGGGAGTGAAAGTATATTGATTTTCAATACTGAGCAATTATTTGAAGTCAGCTGCATGATTATCAGGAGCAATAACTGGTACTCTACAGTGTACTGTGATGCTCAGTAGACTACGAGTATTAAGTATCTCTCCATTTAGGATATTTTTAATGCATGATGGCTTGTTGGGGTGTGTGTGGTCCCAGCTTAGGTTGAGCAGTACCTACCACAGTTACATTGAACTATCTATAAGTACAAAGCAAATCAGAGCACTTGCCCAAGATTACATTCAATAAATGTAGTTATTGTTATTATCTAAACCCTCAAAAACTAAAATGAGCAAGATGTGGTGGCACAGGCGGTAATCCTGATATTCTGGAAGTTGAGATAAAAGGATCGTAAGTTGAAGTCTGGTCTGAGCTAGAGAACAAGTTCAAGGCCAGCCTGGACAGCTAAGGGAGAAGGGAGACCCTATCACAACATTTAAAAATGTGTTAAAGACTTAGGGACAGCTCAAAGGAAGAACACTTGCCCAAGTCAAATAATAAATAAAATGAATAAACAACAAACCCTTTACACAAAAAGACACTCAAATGAATAATAAACATACGAAAAGAAACTTCGTTTGGCATGAAGAAAATGCAAATTAAAATTAGAATGAAGTATCACTCCTCTTCAACAATATGGCTAAAATTAGTAAATATCTACAATGTGGCTAAAAAGATTACAGAAAAGCTCATAAAACAACAAAATTTTTACACTGTGCTGTGGGCTTGTATATTACCATATCTCATTGGGAGAACCTGAAGAAATATTTGTAACTAAATATTTGCATATCTACTCATTCTACTGTTAGGGATATAGTATAACTATGTGTCTATATTCATTAAAATTGCATGTGAAATATTCAGATTGGCATTATTCAGTAGAACATAAAACCAGAAGCTACTCAGAGGCCTGTCTGTTGATAACTGCAAAAGGCCGTGGTTACTATAGAGACTTGGAACAGTCTAAAGTGCTGAGAATAAGTGACCGTGAGTATTCAGCTATAGATTGGACAGCTGTGTAAGAAGACCTCTCCATCTCAAATCTCAGGGAACATTACAAAAGGGGGGTGTGGTGATCTGAATGAAAATATCTCTCATAGGCTTACATATATGAAGGCTTGGTCTCCAGTTGGTGGAGCTGTTTAGGAAGGATTAGGAAGTGTGACTTTGCTGGAAGACAAGTGTGTCACTGGGGTTGGGCTTTGAATTTTCAAAAACCCAGGCCAGTCCTTCTGACTCTCTCCCTGTATATCTCTGCCTGTCTCTCTCTGTCTCTTTGCATATCTCTGTCTATGTCTCTGTCTTTCTATCTCTCTCCTTACCCCCCCCCCACTGCTGCTTGTGGATCAGATGTAAGCTCTCAGCTATTACCCTTACATCATCCTTACCTTCCTGCTCCCATGCTCCCTGCCATGATGGTAATGGACTCATTCTCTGAAACCCTAAGCAAGCCCCCAATGCTTTTTTTTTTTTTATAAACTTGACCATAGTGTGTAGTGGGATGCAGGTGTTACCCAAGGAAGCATTAGTGACCTCGGCAAATCCTAGTGGCCTCAGAAGATCAAGCCCCCAATGATGCATTGGCTGAGAATCGAACCCAGGGTCAACTGCTGGGAAGGTAGCTATGTTCACCACTATACCATCTTGCTGGGGCCTCCAAGAAGATGCAACTTAAGAGAGACAGACTGAGGACTCATAACAGTTTCCAAAAACTGCTAGGAGATATTGCACATATACGACCTGTTATTGGTATAAAAAGCTATGAACTGGTTCACTTGTTCAAAACTTTAGATGGTGATAAGGATTTAAATAGTCCCAGGGAATTCTCTGTTGAAGCTGAGAGAGAATTAGCCTTGGTGGAAAAGAAATTACAAGAAGCACACATGAACCAGACCTCAACTACATTTTGATTATTTTACCTTCTGACCATTCCCCTACAGGAGTCATAATGCAAAGAGAAAATATTATACTAGAATGGATATTTCTGCCACAGAGGCTGAGTTAAAAATTGAAAACATATATCAAAAAGATTTCTGATTTGACTTTTAAAGGAAAATTTAGACTTCCTCAGTTGACTGGAAAGGACCCAGCAGAAATTGTTGTACCTTTGACTAATGAGGAAATTGATCAATTATGGGTAGACAATGAATCTTGGCAAAAGGCCTGTAGCAACTTCTTGGGAGATATTAATAACAAATATCCCTGAAGCAAAAGAATTCAGCTTATAAAGGAAACTAACTGGATTTTTCCTCATGTGGTATGGGATAAACCTATTTCTGGAGCTCCTACATTTTATGCTGATGCAAACAAATCAGGAAAAGCCGGTTACAAATCAGAAAATTTAAGTAAAGTGGCTCAAAGCCCCTATAATTCTGTTCAGAAGTCAAAACTATATGTTATTATTATGGTGTTATTGGATTTTACAGAACCTCTTCACCTAGTAACTGACTCTCAATATGCAGAGAGAGTTGTCCTATACATGGAGACTGCTGATTTCATTCCTGATAATATGGAATTAACTTCATTGTTTAAATAACTACAGGTTATCATCAAAAATAGAATTCATCCTATGTATATAACACATATCATACAGGCCTTTTAGATCCTTTGGGGCAGGGTAATGATGACATTGACCAGTTATTAATAGGAAACATGCTAGAAGCCTCAGAATTTCGCAAAAATGTCATGTCAATAGCAAGGGACTAAAAAAGAACTTTTCATCGCTTGGCATCAGACCAAGGAAATTATATGGAAGTGTGCTACTTGCTCCCTCTACAACCAACCATCTTTACCCACTGGGAGTAATCCTAAGTGTACACAGAGAAATGAGATCTGGCAGATGGATGTGTTTCACTTTCCAGAATTTGGAAAGATGAAATATGTACAACATACCTTCGACACTTACTTAGGAATGCAATGGGCTACTGCCTTGAGTTCTGAAAACGCTGTACTCCCTCATCTTCTGGAAGCCATGGCCATGATGGAAATTCCTGCTCAAATTAGACTGGCAATGCTCCAGCATATGCTTCCCAGAAAATGAAGCAAATTTTTGGACATTATGAGATAAAACACATTACAGGGATACCACACAATTCCACAGGATAAACAGTTGTAGAAAGATCTCATTGCACCTTAAAAGAGATGCTTCATAAAGAGAAAGGTGGAATGAAAAAACCCAGGGAGAGATTATGTAGCACTTTGCTGACCTTGAATTTTCTTAATGCTGATGAGAAAGGAACTTCAGCTGCAGCAAGACACTGGGTAGTAGAAAAGACTCCTGAGTTGAACCAACCTATTTATTTCAAGGACATACTAACTTCAGAATGGAAGCCGGTATATGTGCTTCAATAGGGTAGGGGTTTTGCTTTTGTTTCCACAAGAGAAGAAAAAATATGGGTACCAACAAAACTGATAAAGAGCCAATTCGAAAAGAAGACCCCTCCTAAGGAGAAGAAGTAATGGCTCATCTGCCCATATAACAATTGGATATGTGGTAAGGAACATTTACTTAACAAGGCTGGGGCAGGGTCTCAATTTTGTCTTTACAGAAGAATAGATACAACCATCTCCAAGACATTAAAAGGATACTGAATGCCTAAATGTCTAAAGCTGAAGGGAGACCACATATGAAAGGACTACAGAGGAACATAAGGACAATTGGCACCAATATGCACTATTGGGTCATTTCTCAATTATCACTTTACATCTATATTTCTTTTTTTAAAATGCAGTCCTGGTTTGATTATAAATAAAGCTGGCTTTAGAATTGGGGCTCTGAAATACTAACCTCTGGATATGACATGGTCACAGGACTCATGAATAATGCACAGAAACTGTAGATATTTGCATAAGACCTGCACAAGATCAAGCCAGTTACAAATTCTAGCGTGGAGTAGGAGGCGCTTCCAATGCCCCAGCCCTCACAGAGGGGTTATGGCCATTGTTGACTGCTGAGGGAAGAAGGGTCACTTTTCTTCATGGGGCATCTCCACTAAAAGATCATTCCAGAAGAGAGCCCTACACCCATGAGAATATTGGACTCAGAGAATTATTTTTTTTTAATGTTAACAGAACATAAAGTTAGAAAGAAGGTTTACTTATGGAATACCAGGAATGAAATGGACGACGGAGTGGGTATGATCAAGGTACACTGTCGTGATATATTTATTTATATTTAATAAAACCAATCTGGAATATCAGAGAACAGATTCACCCACAGTCTAGCCAGGAGGGTCAGAGAGTGGTAACCAACTCTTTTAAAAGACCAAGTGGTGACCTACGCCTTTAATCCCATAACTCCAGAGACAGAGATCATTCTTTGTTTCTGTGTGTTCAAGGCCTAACTACCAAACAGCAGTAGCTCACGCCTTTAATCTTAACTCTAGAATATGTTGCAGAATTGAACCCAGAAGTGAAACAGTTGAGTGAAGAACGTATTTAAGGCAGGCTTAGGAAGACAGAGATTTATTCTGTAGGAGTGATGAGGAGCCAGGCTGAGGAAGTTGGAAAATAGCTCTTACCCTGAAAAACTGGCTGGGTGAGATTTGACTGTAGTTTGTCTCCTCTTTCTAATATTCCAGCTTTTCCCCAATATCTGGCTCTGAGTTTTCATTAAATATAACCTGGAGTTCATGCTTCAGTACACTATACACATGCATTAAATTTTCAAAGAATAAAAAAATTTAAATGATCAATAGCAGATGAATAAACTAGTTTGTCAGATTCTAAACTTATTATTATATATAAGGAAGTCCTGTATTTGTCATTGTTATTTACTCTGGCAACAGAATAGCACCATGTAGCTTATTCTGTAGTGCAGACTGACCTAAAACTCACAAGCTTCTTGTCTCAGCCTTCCAAGAACTAGGATCATGGATGGATGTTCACCATCGGTATTTGTTTTTCAGGACTAATTGGCCTTTATCTCTCATCCATAACTCTTCTTACCTGAGTAACTTATAGTGGCTAAAGTATCAGCTCTACTCCAGTAACAGAGACATAAAACTGAATAACACAACCTGGAAGCTTGTTTTCAGGTACCACTCTAACTACACGCAAGCTAAAACCACTACACTGTCTCCACAGTGGCAAGGACCTGGGTTTCTACAGTGGTGCTGCTCTGATTTCTGAGTTCTTATCTACATGTAACACATACACAGTGCAGCCAATGAGAAGGTGGAAAGTGAAGTAATGATAGGCAATACCCTTCCCTTTATGGGTACAACTTAAACACTCCACGTTTGCCTACATTTCCCTGCTAAAATTTAGTTAGGTGTCTAAACTAAATTTCAAGAAGCCAAAGGACCTGGTTTTAATTAGATGTATACACAGCAGTAGCTAGCCTTCAAGGGTTCTTGGCTTCCTGTATTCATTTCTTTAAGCAGTTCCCTCCAACACTCAGCATGATGACATACATAGTTTTACCTCTAGCAATATGACCACAATCTAAACTTATATTTTGTTTTGCTCTGCTTTTCAGGTTTCGAAGTTAACTGACATTATGACTACAGCCAAAAAGCATGCAGCTTAGCTGTTCCTCAATTTCCAACTCATAGACAGTGAATTCAAGCATTCAAAAACCTCTAATTCCAGTTTGAAGAAGCTGTGATAAAATCATGTGTTCAAGACCAGCCTGAGCTATACAACAAGGCTTAGTTTTCAAACACACACACACACACACACACACACACACACACACACACACACACGAGCAGTGATTATTTGGGAAGATAAATGTTTAATGTTCTTTTAAACCATGCCGGAAGGGTAATTAATTTGTTTCACAGCAAAGATAACTAAGACAAGTAGGGAGGGAAAAATGAAAGAATAAAGAGAAAAGGAAGTGAATATTAGTTTGAAATTTTAGGAAGACTGTCCTGAGGACATCTTCATCCTGAGTAAGGAGTCATGGCATTATAAACACTCCCTGTGGCCTCATTGGATGGATCCTGTTGCACAGCAACGCTGAGACTAATGAACACCAGTTCCCGGCTCACCACATCAAGGCTTGTATCTGCAGTCCTTTCTCACTGTTCTGATTAGGTCAGCACCATTCTGTGAAGAAGGGATGGCTTAGAAGGCCAAACAAACAAGAAACAAGAGCAAATACTGGATAACTAGTTTAAATTGCTTCTGGAAGCTCAATTTGTTTCATATTAAAACCCCAAAATCCAAGGCTGGAGTTGCACCAAACAAAGGATGACCCGGAAGTACCTGGACAGAGAGTCAGCTGGAATTCCCGGGAATGGAACATGAAATGCTGGGGTGACCAGAGTAAAGCATGTATCAGAGAGACCCACAGAGGGCTGCAGTTCATCAGACAGATAAAGAGAGAAAAGGCTAATTTTATCCACATGCCCACAGCAAGGTGGGCAGGATATGAAATGTGTATGAGAGTCTGTGGGATCTGGCTGAAGTGTCTAGTGTCTAGGGGTATTCAAGCCCTGACTTGGGAAAGTCTACAGTAGGTTGGGCCATGGTGCCCTGTAATTTTCTAGTATAATGCAGAAAGAAAGCATAAAGAACTGGGAGACCCTGTTGCCGTTTTTTGAAAACATCAGACTAGCAGGTGCATGCAGGCTCATCAAATGGGGCTTCTTCTTTGTTGCTTGTGATAGCTTGTATATAGCATAGCAGAAGTGGTCTCAAGTAGCATACAAGGACTGATAAATATGTTTACATTGTGTTTGCATGGGCTTTGGCAATGAACTTAGTGCCTGACTTTTTAAGCAGAATGTAGTAAAAGTAAAGGTATAAAAATTATTGGGATGAGAAATTATAATTTAGATAGTCCTTTCATAACTCTTTCCAAGGGAATTTCTGGTTACTTATCTGTTGCAGCTGACCCTGCAAAGGTCACTCTGTTCTTGTGACTGTCATGCAGTGACTGACATTGCACTGGTAAGATGAGTTTTGTAACATATTTTGAAAAGTGAAAGTGGACCAATGTCACTCTAAATCCCCTGTGGTTTCAATAAATTAACATGGTGATTAGGGAAAGGTCTAGGAAAGTTGTTTGGTTAGCAGATGGCAGCATTAGAGTTCTGAGTATTTATTTTAGATTAAGACTACCTAGCTGAGTTGTCTCCAACCCTCATGTATTCAGAGTCTGGCCACTGAAACACAGTTGAGACCAAAACAAAATCAGCATCTTTCTGTTTCCTGTGTTTATTTAAAATGGTCTGGTCTCCTTCTTCTTCTTCTTCTTCTTCTTCTTCTTCTTCTTCTTCTTCTTCTTCTTCTTCTTCCTCTTCCTCCTCCTCCTCTTCCTCTCTCTCTCTCTCTCTCTCTCTCTCTCTCTCTCTCTCTCTCTCACACACACACACACACACACACACACACCATCATCATGCTGTTGTTTCTTGTTGGGCACATTTAGTTCAAAGGTCCTTCTGGGCATGGAATGTCAATGTGGACTTTTAAACATGGTGGGAGGCAAACACCAATCCAACATATAAACAGCATATAGCTAGATTTATAAACAGTGTGTTATAAACAGTAATGGATTGATTTGTGCTTTAGCCTCATCGACACCCATTTTTTTGAAACCAGATGTTAAATTCTGACTGAAGTCCTGAACTATGTTTTTTTTTTAATATTTTATTTTTATTTTATGTGAATTGGTATTTTGCCTGCATGTTGAACTGTGCAAGGGTGTCAGATCTTGGAATTACAGACAGTTGTTAGCTGCCATGTGGATGCTGGGAATCGAACTCAGGTCCTCCAGAAGAACAGTCAGTGCTCTTAACTGCTGAGCTATCTCTCTGGCCCCCTGAACTATGTTTTAAAGAGATAACTGAAACTAGAATTTTAAGACTTTGCAGCAAGTTTCCATTATTGGGGGATGGAGAGAAAGCTCAGGAGATAAAATGTGTAATATGCAAGCATCATATCTAGCACCCATGAAAAAATCCCAGCACTAAGGAACCAAAGACAGAAGGATCCCTGGGACTTGTTAGCCAACCAGTCTAGTCAGCTGGGAAGCTCCTGTGAGAAACTCTGTCTCAAAAACTGAGGAGAAGGGGCTGAAAAGTAGACTCAATACCTAAGAGCACTTCGTGAACAGTTGTGAGGACCGAGGTTCACATCTCAGCACTCACACAACAAACTGGGCACCTTGTGCATTCAGCTCCGAGAAAGGAAGATCACGTCAGCTCCCAGGCTGCTAGCCCAGCTCATAAAACACAAGCCCCAGGTTTAGTGAGAGACTTTGCCTCAAAGGAATATGTAGAGAGTGATAGAGGAAGACTTTGATGCCTCTTCTAGCCTCTGCACATGCTCAGAGAATATGCCAACACTAGTGCATATTCTCACACAGATACATACACAAAAATTAATAAGTCTTTGAAGCTGAGGCGCAATCGAAGAAGACTGTCAACCTCAGGCTTGTATGCATGTGTACACACACACACACACACACACACACACACAATTTGACATATATACAAGCACATGCATATGCAAATAAATCTTTTTAAAAATAATGTTTGTTCCTCAATTTTCTCAATGGTAAATGCAGCTCAGAGTTATTATATTTATAACGCTTGACCTTTATACATACATTTATATTCATAGTTACTAGGATACATCTCTGGGGCAGATATTTTGAGACATTTTTACTTTGTTGTGTCAATTCCAAAATATAATTAAAATATAATTCAGTAAGCATTTTTTGTTTTATCTGGTTATACACCTAAAGGACAATATCCAGGGATGAGGTGGGAGGGGGGTTAAAATATATAGCAACATTATATAAAAGTGTGTGCATAGAAAAAAGATAGCATTTCTTACATGTTTCACTAGGGCCTGAGCGATGGCTTTGAAGTTTAAGAGTGCATACAGCTGTTGCAGAGAACACAATTTCAGTGCCTAGAACCCATGCCAGGCAACTTACAAAGACTGTAACAACAGGCCCGGAAAGCAAGGCACCTCTGGCTTCCATGTGTACCCACACTCATATGCATATATCCACACACAAACACCACAGACACACACACACACACACAGATGACACACACATACGATTTTAAAAATCATAAACATTAATCTTTAAAAATATGAAATAAATGTGTTTCACTAGATCTTTCAGAATTTTTAAGTCAGGAGATCATTCACTCAGGAACTAAAAGTTAACAGAAAGCATTCCAAAAGCATCTCACTTTTAGGACTGCTGCGGCCCAATTCCACAAGCTGGATAGTTGAAAACAGACATTTACTCTTTCAGTACTGGAGGCTACAAGTTCAAATATCAGGATAATGGCAGGGTTGTCTCTTCCTGGGATAGCTTCTGGTATTTTCCAGAAGTCCTCGGTGTCCCTGGTTTACAGCTACATCACAGCAGCCTCTCTCTGTCTCTCTCTGTCTCTGTCTCTCTCTGTCTCTGTCTCTGTCTCTGTCTCTCTCTCTCTCTCTGCCATCCCAACACTTCTTTGTGTCTATTTCCATCCCTTGATCCTCATAAAAGCTCAGATCCAGTCAGTGTAACTTCAGCTAAGTTAATGGTTGCATCTGCAATGTCCTCTTTTCCAAAGACAGCACCTTCAGGAGTACCAAAATCATACATCTAACACTCTAGGGAGCACAACCCGATAAACCCAAGGAGGGTTTCCAAAGTCTCTCTTTTTGCCTGAAACATTTTAGTGTGACTGTCCTATGGCTCCTAAATATTTTGGTGTACATTTCTTAATAATCAAGAAACCCTCTTAAGCAACCGTAGCATACCCATAAAAATCAAGAAGTTAACACTGGTACACATTCCCATCTAATAAATGAACTCAAAATTTTCAAGTCTTCCCAAAAGAGGATTCATAAACAAAAAGTAAAATTCTTCCTTTCCCCCTTCATGATCTGGGAATTGATTCTGGACTCTTTAATTGTTGTGTTTCTTTGATCCCTTTCAAGTTGGAAAAATCACCAGTTTGCCTATTTCTAATGATTTTTGATGTTTTTTCAAGAGTACAGGCCAATAACTTTGCAGAGTGTCTTTTAATTTGCCTTTGTCTGATGTTGCATCAAGATTCAGACAAAGCTATGCATTTTGGCAAGAATCCTGCAGAAGGCTATTCTGTTTCTCTCAGTGCATCACGTTGGAAAATGCGTGGTGATGGTTTATCCTTTATTGGCAGGGTAGACTATAATCACTTGGTTTAAGATGACACTTTCTGGGTATCTCCACTGTGAGGCTTTTAAATAATTAATAAGCAGTTGATAAGCAATTTGTGGGGAGATACTTTGAGGCTATGTAAACATGCAGCTTCTCATCAAACTTTTACCCACTGGTTTTAGCATCCGTGGATGCTCTTTGCCTGAATCATTTATAAATATGAAATAGTAATTTCAGACATCATTCCTTCTGCATTAACTAGTATTCTCCTTGAGGTGGAGAATATCCTTTTTCATTTGTTTATACAAATAGTGGCTCGTGGATCTTTATTTTATTTGATGGGTTATAATACATTACTGCTGTTCCTGAAATTTCACTCTGGACTCCCTTCAGTTACCTGGTCATTGTTCCTCTCTGTTGAATTAATTCATACAAGACACTCAGAAATCAGAGGAGAAGACAGGCAGTATTTATAACTCATAGCTTATTAAAGTGAGAAATTCTCAAGGGAAGCGTGCTCAGTGGCTAAAGGGATCATTATGCCAACCTAAGAATTTTAGGTAGATTTTATACTGTTTCTTAAAGTTTCTGGAGAGTACTTTCTTGCCCAAGTGATTGGCAGTCCTATTTGTAATAACTGTATTTAAGGCTTATTTTAAGTGTGTGTGTGTGCGTGCACGTATGTGCGCGTAGATGCTTGAAATTGCTAAAATAAAGCATCAGATGCTGTTGTGAATGTAGGGAACCAAACCCAAGCCTTATACAGTGATCTGAAACACTGAGCCATCTCTCCAGTATAGTTGGAAGTTTCTGTCCTGCCTGGCCAGTCCCTCAGCCACTTAGTCCCAAATAATCCCACAAAGGCCTATATTAATTACAAATTGTTTGGTCTATCAGTATTAATACTTGATAACTCTTAAACTAATCCATGATTCTACTCCATGTTTAGCCATGTGGCTTAGTACCTTTTCTCGATGCAGCATTCTCATCTTCTTCTGTGTCTGGCTGGCATCTTCTCTTAAGCTTCTTAGAATTCTGCTAGTCTTGTTGCTCCACCTCTATTTCATGTCTAGTTTCTGGCCAATCAGCATTTTATTAAACCAGTATTTACAGTGACAAATCTTTACAGTGTACAAGAGTATAGTCCCATAGCACTCCAGTATCTCCAGTGCCTCGTTTAGGTGAACTCACAAGGAAGGAATAATGATATAGCTTTGTTTGTTAATAAATAGTGGCTTATGAACCCTTGGGTGGTTTAGGATGTCATGTCTCTACCTATGAGCAAAGAAGTAACTAGGATCTCATTTCTTCAGAGGCCTGATTATAATCCCACCCTCAACATTTAATCTTACTAATATCCAACTGGCTACCAAATATTGCTACTTTCCCAGTCACATGGAGCCAGTGAGAGCCCTTCTTGCTGCCCTCTACATCCTTGATGATTCTTTGAGCACTCTCTCACTTTCTGATACAATAAGATGTCCCAGACTTAAGTTTTCCCTGCCTCAGACAATAGAATTATTTCTCCCCTGAGCCATGTTTTATTTCATTGAGTAACAGTATTAGGAACCAGGATTTAGGTGCTAATCATACACATCTTTTTCCTGGAGTGTTATTGCTTCTGGGCTTTTTTCAGGAAATATGCATTAGAAATGTGTATACATAAACATAAATATATCCTCATTTCTATATTTATTCAAAAGATATTTATTGATCTATAAATTGGCAAATAGATAATAAGGTAGGGAGAATTCTAAAGATGGCCTTCTTTAAGATTTTTGCTTCCAGTTATTTAATCAAATATTAATGTAGGTACCACTACAAGGAGATTTCTGTAAGTATAATTAAGCTCCTGAGCATTCATTCATTCATTCATTCATTCTTCAGAAAAGGGCTTGCTTTGTGGCCCCAGCAGCTCTGTAACAAGCACCCTTTCCTTGCCTGGGTTCCTTTGATCCCAAGAAAAACTATTAAGAGAGACACAGGTAACTGAAGTTCTTTAAAAACAGTCTTTCTTGTCAGGGAGCAGAAAAGGAAGTCAAAGTTTTGAAGCACTGAGGAATAGCATGCTGTCGCTGGATGGAAAGGAGGCATGGAAACTTGTAATGGCCTTGACTGATATTCAGAATAAAAACACAAGTCTCAGTGCCACAGCTACAAGCAACCGAATGCTGCCAACAACAAAAATGAGCTTGAAGATTCTTCCAGACCCCGAGATAGGTAGGTAGTCTTACAGCCACCTTGATGTCAACCTCAGGGTATATTACATAGAGCCCCACTGAGCTCCTCTGGATTCTGAGAAAGTCTGAGCTAATATAAGTGAGTGGTATACAGCATATTAGAGCAATAGAAAGCAAGTACAGACAGACATTGATGTGAATATAACATAATTTAAAGTTTTCCTTATAGACGTAGGTCATTCATAAGGAACCCTGTGATAGTGGATATCATTATCAACCTAACAGATTCTAAAATCACCTGGTATGCAAGTTTGTGGGTATGCTTGGGAGGAGGGATTATCTAGTTAGGTTTGCACCTAGGTCATTCTGTGTGAGTTTATCTTAAATGAGGTGGAAAAAACCTGCCCACAGTGAGTAGTACTATTCCCTAGGCTTGGGTCTTAGAGTGAATAAAAAGAAATAAATCAAACTGGAGTAGCATTTACTTCTCTCTGCTTTTTGACTGGGGGAAACAATGTGGCCAGCTGCCCCAGACCTTCTTCCCTGCATGACCTTCTGATAAGGATGCTGTGTATCCTGAATTCATGAGCTAAAAGATGTTAGGTGTTTTGCCACAGAAATAAGTAACTAATACAACAATACAAGCCCCTTTCAATCATATCTAACTTCATGATGTTGGGATGGGATAGAGAAAGGGGTGTCATTGATGCCAGAGGAATTAGAATTTAGAAGTTGTGATTTTGGGAATTGGAATTTGTAAACACACTCACTAATCTCCCAGACAGAGGGAGGCACTGAAGACTGAGTTGAGTCATCAAGGTCTAACAATTTACTCTACTGTGCTTATGTGATGAAACCTCTCTAATACATCCTAAACAACTGAGTTTGAAGAGTTCCAGACTCATGAATACATCAAGGAGCTGGGACAGCCTGGGGACCCTGCAACCCTCCATCCCCACTCCTTGATCTTTAAATCTTTTCCCTTTGGATGTGTTTTAGTTGTGCCCTTTGTAATAAACTAGAAATGGTAAACACTGAGTTGAGCGAGTCTTTAGAGCAAATTATGAAATTGGAGGAGGAAGAGGTGGTAGGATCTGTGTCTTCCTGTTTGTATCCAGTCAGTCAGAAATGCAGAAGGTACCCTGGAACCAGCAAATGACATCTGAAGTGGGGACAATCTCGTGGGACCAAATTCTTAACCTGTGGGTCTGCACTAATCTGCTAATTCTAGGATAATTATCGTCAGAATTGGATTGTAGAACACAGTGGCTGTCCAGAGAATTGGAAAATTGGTTGGGATGAGACAAACTCTTACACAGGTGATATCAGAAGTGTAGGGAGAGCAACCCTGGTGTTTATTTGAGCACACATCTTCTGCATATTTCTTTTTAGCCAGATGTTGTAAAGGAAAGTACTCAATTTAGAAAAATGTAAAACATAATCACTTTTAATTATAGACACAGAATACATAGAATGTGCTTTGCTATTAGAAAAATCTCTCCTCCCACAACTATAAATGTGGCTGAGAGACAAGGACGAAATCATTATATATTCACCTCTGTCTTTCAATGAAGACAGGAAGAGCTTTCCATTTCAAATTTGTTTTGTTTTGTAGCACATGTGGGTTAATTAGATAAAACCATGTCATGTGCCAGTTTCAATCAGCCTGAAAATAATCAGAAAACCAGGTTTGGCATAGTTTATCCTGTTTGGGCTCAGACAAACAAAGCTCGAGATGCAAATTGGCTCCCGAAAACAACGTGTGTGTACTCCTGCCAGCTTTTCCTCCGAGGGATTATCTGTGCTGGCACCCATGCGGCTATGCTGCTCCAGGTGACCATTAGACAGACCTACGAGGTGCAGATCCTCATTTTCTCCCATTAGAGAGTGGTCATCTCCACAAAGGGCACTTACACATGTTTTTGTTTGGTTTATCCTCTAGTGACTTCCTTTGGGTTCATTTCTGTGTGTGTGTGTGTGTGTGTGTGTGTGTGTGTGTGTGTGTGTGTGTGTTTAATTCCATGTAAGATTAGCTCTGAAACCATCCCACAGCTGTATTTCTTTGTTGATGCCGGTTCTCCCAAACTGTAAAGAGTTTCACATCTTCCTACATTGATGTGGAATCAATAGTATTCCAAGATATAAATATCTTAGCAAGTATCCAAACAATATGAGGAGAAATCATTTTAAAATTAAATCCAGTCAAGCTAGGTAACTCTTTTCGTTTATTATTATACATTTGTTCTGTGTAAGTGGTGTGGCATCAGTACACAAAGGAATATGACTGTGTATCATCATGTGTTGTGGTTTGGATATGACACTGCCAGTCTTATGTGTTAAGGGGTTGGTTGCCAGGTGACAGAACTTACTGGTTGTTTGGATCATGAAAACACTTAATTCATCAACAGGCTAATTCAGAGGTGACTTCCTGTCAGAAGATGGATCCTTTGTGGAGGAAATAGGTCACTGAGAATGAGCCATTGATGGGTGAATCTTATCTCTAGACGTATCTCTCTCTTTGTCTCTTTCTCTATGTTTCTATGTGTCTCTCCCTCCTCTCTATCTCTGTTTCTCTCCTGTCTCTCTGTCTCTGTCTCTTTCTCTGTCTCTGTCTCCTCTCCCTTTCCTTCCTTCCCCCCCCCCCATCCTCATCCTCTCTCTCCCCTACCCCCTTGCTTCTGCTTTCTGGCCACCTTGAGGTGAGCATCTCTGATCTTCCACATGATTCCTGATTTATTGCTCTATCTCAGGGCTAAGAAACCAAGGACTGAAACCTTGGGAACAGAGCCAGATTGAGACCTCCCTCTTTTGGGTTGTTCTCAGGTCTTTGTGTTAGTTACAAAAAGCTAGCTAACACACCATCCTACACCTGGATCTGATGTTCTTTGATGTATAAGATTAAACCTTAAATGCCTTTGCTTGTTCTGTAAAGCTGTTTGATAGCAGGCCATTGGCATGTTGCCCATCTCATCCATGTGCATTGTCTTCTTTATGTTTAGCTTTGAGAAAACTGAACAGCTTGTGGTACTGTTCAGATACAATGTTTTCATATACTTCATGCCTCTGAGTCTGCCTCATGCTACAATGAACTGCCTGATTCTACCCCTTCACAGTCGTCTATGGTTCTGGTTTCCTCACTCCTTCCTTGAACAGTCTTCTCCCAATTTATTTTGTTCTGTCCTACAGCCACTTTGCTGACCTGGCCAAGATAATAGGTGGTGGGTAAACTGAGAAAATCAATTACATCTGGGAATACAATACTAATGATAGACACTTTACACATTATTTTTTAATATACATATATATATACATAATACATATATGTATATAAACAATCCTCTCATTTTTTTTTCTTTATCACCATCAGGGAACACTTTTAGACATTTCCTTTGTGACACAGAATCTCTTGTAACTCAAAAGTGCTCTCAAATTTGCTATGTATCTGCAGATGACCTTGAACTCCTGTCACTCTTTAGTACTAGAAGCATAGGTATGCACCACAATGCCCAGTTTATGTAGTTCTATGTAGTGGCTCAAATCCAGGTCTCTGTGCATGCTGGGCAAGCACTCTACCAACTGAGCTGCAATGCCAGCTCCAAGATATTCTTCTTTCTAATAGAAATCTCACCAATACTATGAAAGTATAATGCCATGACAGAAACTTTGTACATCCACTCCTGTGCTCTCTATTTGTCTGTAGAGTGAAAGCCATTTACATGGATGTGGGTCTCACATTCATTTCTGCTTCAGGTTCACTCACAAGGATGGTAATGTATCTTTTCGGGCTTCTAATTTGGTTTTCTTTAAAGTGACGAGGAAGCAAGATGTTAATGCAAAACTGAGTATAGATAGAAACACACCTAATTTTCAAATCGAAAATTTTGGGTTATTTTCCCTTTGCATATACATCACTCATCAGCTTTTGAAAATTTGGGGAGGGCATTTGTGCACCTTGTCATTCACATATGGAGGTTAGAGGTTACTGTTGTATGTGGAGTGTTTTTTCTCTATTGTTTTCAATATTAGTTGTTGTTTGTTTCTTTTTTAAAAAGACAGTGTGGTAATTTGGATGAGAATGACTCCCATTGACCCAAATGTTTCAATACTTGACCCCCTAGTATTGGTGGAACTTCTTGGGAAGGATTAAGAGATGTGGGCTGGATTAAGAGGTGTGCCACTGTGGGTGGACTTTGAGGTTTCCAGAGACTCTCACCATTCCCTGTGTGTCTCTCTGCTGCCTTCTTGCAGTTCAAGATGTTCTTTGGCCATGACTAGCCTTCTGAAACTGAAAGCCAATTAAATGCTCTCTTTTTACAAATTGTGATAGCTATTCTTTGATGTCAATTTGACCATATCTGAAATGAACCACAATCCAGAAATGGAGGGCACAGTTGCTTGGTTTGAAGTGGGTAAATCTACTTCTAGTCCAGACCTTTGAGGTAGAAGACACACCTCACATCCAGATCTTGGGTGGAAAGACACACCTTTAATTTGGGCCACACCTTCTTCCTGGAAAAAGGAAGGTTTTGTTTTTTGCCTACTTGCCCTGGCCTTGCTAGTATACCCATTCCTTCACTCGCTTTAGAGCCTATTTCAGGATTCCAGCATATACAGAAAACCAGCCAAGACACTCAGTCTTGTGGGACTTAGTAACTACTAAATTCTTAGACTTTCTGTTCACAGCTAGCCATTGTGGGATAGTTGTTCTGCAGCCTGTAAGCCATTCCAATTAATGAGGGGAGAGAGAGAGAGAGAGAGAGAGAGAGAGAGAGAGAGAGAGAGAGAGAGAGAGAGATTAGTTCCATATATTCTGATTCTGTGACTCTAGAAAACACTGACTTGTGTTGATCAATTATCTTGATCAAGATATTTTGCCACAGCAATAGAAAATAAACTAAGACACACAGGATGCAGGGTCTTTTTATGCCCAAATAAATGGTTTGGAAATCCAAGGACATCATCCCAAAACAATACAGGTTACTGCCATCCCCCATGGTTACGGGACAGAACTTGAAGACTCTGTAGCTGTAGATGCCACCTACTTTGGCCACAGGCTTTGGAAGACTCAGTTTGGTACTGCCCTGGGATCCTTCTTCCTAAGGTCTAGCTGTCATATTATTTGAAGGTTCTGTGTGTATCTTACAGAACTCTAAAGCCTGTGAACTACAACAATGACTAACCCAGAAAAACATTTCCAATGGTGCAATAGTGGCATCTATATCTTCAGGGTAAGTAACAGATGCCTAATTACAGCCCACTCCATAGGAGGATACGCATGCCTGGATACTGTAAACCTAGCCATGAAACCATGACTGAGGTTGTAGATTCTAAAGGAACGCCTACTACTAAGTAGTTATAATAGCCAACTGCCTTTTAAATGCTTACCCTTACACCATTGATTAGTGTACCTCTCACCCCTCATCTTATTTTATCAGAGGATACTCTAGTGAGCCACAACTGGTCAACAGATAGGGAATGAGAAACTCCTGAGTGCCTACCCATAATCAAGGCATCTTCTACAACAAAATCCTGAGGCCTAAGGCTCAGGAAACATTATAGAAGGTAGGGCAGAAAGATTATAAGAGCCAGAGGACTTGGGCAATTGATGCAAGGTAGTGTCTTCTGGAAATGACAGTGATGCAGCACCTGAGAACTCCCTAGTGTGTGTATTATTTAATAAGGCTACCCTTAGAGAAGAAACTACAGGGAGCTGAGTGGTGGTGGCACACATCTGTAATCCCAGCACTTGGGAAGCAAAGGCAAGCAGATGTCTGTGAGTTGGAGGCTAGCCTGGTTTACAAAGCAAGTTCCAGCACAGTCAAGGTGATTACACAGAAAAAGCCTTTCTCAAAAAACAAAACAAAACAACAACAAGCTCCAGGGAGTCAATGGCTGTTGGAAGAGGGAAAACCGGCCTTCTCTAGGGACATGCCTCCTGAAAGATGATAAATTGGTCAGTCTTAAGTGTATATACATATTGGCAATACTTACTGGATTCAGTAAGGTGATGCATATATATATATATGTAAAACAATGTTCATTATAGAATAAGAGATTATATATTTGACAGAGGTGGGAGCATGGAATAGTTGAAGCAGAAATGGTGTAAATATAGTATACTCACAGGTACAATATTTAAAAAAAGAAATAGTAGGGGCTGGAGAGATGGCTCAGCGGTTAGGAGCACCGTCTGCTCTTCCAGAGGACCCGGGTTCGATTCCCAGCACCCACATGGCAGCTAACAACTGTCTGTAGTTCCAGTTCCAGGCAAACACCAAGGCAAATAAATAAATAAATAAAGTTTAAAAAAAAAAGAAATAGTAAAATCTTTGGAGAATTTTGTAGATTTTAGGCAATTATAAGGGAGAAGGATTTCACAGTGCATGGTTTCAATGGCTCTTTTGGGCCAGGGGCTAGAACCAATACTGTAGGCTTGTGGTGATGAAGAACAGAGCTATGAGCTTATGTTCAAAGAGGCTGCTCACCTCACCAAGAAGCAGAGAGGGAGCCAGATGAGATATAAGCACTAAGGACCTAATCCAGTGACCTACTCCACCAACTAGGCCCTATCTCAGACAATGTCCTTCACCTCCAGTAGTACTACCAAATTGTAAATTCATCAGTGGGCTAATCTATTCATTAGTTCAGTGCCTTTATGATCCACTGGCCAATTGGAACCAAGCCTTCCATTTAAAAGCCTTTTGGAATGGCTCAACATCCAACCTATAATAGTCATCATTCCAAAACAGTTACAAAGTTAATTCATTTACTGAATACAGGGGAGGTGATACGCTAATCAGCTCAATGCATAAGAAACAGTCACAGAGAGGTTTAAGATTTTTCTTTAACTGAAAACCCTAATACAATTTTAAACCCCCTTTCACTGAAATGTATGCAAAATATATACCAATCTCCGCCTTTGTTTTACAAGATCTATTGAACATAATATGTCTTTGAGATGGTATAAGTGATTAAAAATAAAACCAACAGAAATTTAGTACACTTCTCTTTTTTTATTTCACAAAACAACATTTATCATCGTTCTCAAGGAAACCAGAAAAGTGAGTTTAGCTAAACCAAGAAGAGATCCTTGGGAGTAGAGGAAAAGATTTCACTGTTTTTGTTTTTATCCTTATTTGCTGGTAAGGTTGAGCCTGCTGAAGAACGATAGGCTAAGTTGGACTAAGTAGTCACTGGGGATAAGATTTCTCTAGAATACTGGCCACGCCTGTAAGGCATCAGTGGCAGGGAGTTCAGCAAAGTCTGTAAGCAGTCTCTCATAGTTCAACCTGAAATGTAGCCTGCTGACCGTCTTCCTCCCTGCGGTCCTGTTCTCTGCCTTCTGTTCTCCACGCAGCCCCCCTCTCCCCTGGCTTCTGCTTTGCAAGCTTCTCTCCAGCTCTTGAGCAGGTGCACTGTTCTAAAAAGAGCTGGCTCACATGGGTCTTGCTCTAATTGCTTGTTTGCTCCAGGCTAGTCCAGCTGCTAGGATACACCATTAGCCTCCCTTAGACTACAAACCCCAAAGACTTGGAGACCTTATTTGTTTAACTGATGCTAAAGGCACAATGCCCCAGTACTGTGTCTAAAACTTGACGTATGTTCAATAAGTATTTGTTGAATAAATTGATCAAATGGATGATGAATGAATGGGATGTAGGCTGCAGTCCAACTCATTTGTTTTGCTCACAAATAATTGTGGATTGACTTAATAAAAAATAATTTAAAAAATAAAAATAATTTAGGTAAAAATCACATTTCTAAAGAGTCTTGAAGTACTTTTAACTCAATATTACAGTCATTTCAGTAGAATTTCTGGCTTTTTTCTTCTTAAAACTAAAACAACAAAAAGCCATGCTCTTTACTGAATCATCTCAACAGCTGAGCCTCCAAGACAACGTTCATGTTCACTTCTGTTCTTTTCTATTGTTTCATTTTGCAGCCAATCCAGCCAGCATGCCCATGCTCTGCTATATACTACCAGCAAAGTGCCATTGTGATCTTTTCTTCTGGATTGTAAATTCCTCCAGACCCTTAGCATGCACATGATATTACCTACATGGATAAATGAATAGGTTCTTAAAACTTTTCATTCAAAAACAAGAAAAAAAATTCTTGTAAACTGTTTTGCAAAGTATATAAAGGGCGAAACAGCAGCCAAGTCGGAACAGGGGTTAGAAAACATACTGGCTTCAGTTACTGCCTAATATTTGTTTCAAAGAGCTTACCCTAAAAATTAATAATAAAGTAAGTCTTTATATATTCAAATTAACTTAAAATTATCTGCAGTGAGTGCAAGCTCATCAGTTTCTCCCCAGTAATTCCAGTTACATATAAAATCATACTCATTTCTGTCTGGGAAGGTCGAGTTAGGAAGCCCCAGACATATCTCTACTGCCAGGCACCAGCAGGGATCCAGGAGTCTCTACCTGCGACAATTCAAGGTAGACCTAACAAGTCCCACCCCAACCCCAGGCTTGGTGGGTGTGGTGGAATGTGACGCTACTCGTCTAGACCCAGGAGATCCTGCAAAACAAACAAATAATAGTAAACAAGTTCGGTCTTTGTTTGGACAAGATGCTTGGAGATAAAACGGGAATCACATTCTGCAGTATTTCCTCCAAGCAAACAACTAAACATTTGCCCAGAACGCGAAGTTAACCCTCCCTCACTAGTTTGTCCCAACTGACGTCTCGTAGACCGGTAGCAAAGCTGCGCGTCCTCGGAAGCCCCGGCACTGCTATGGCTACCGGTGGCGGCGTGGCCTCCAAAGAGGGGTTGCGCTACGCCGAGTACCTGCCTCCTTCCACCCAAAGTCCGGACGCCGACATCGACCACGCAGCGGTGAGTCTGCGGGTGACCGCTGTCCCACGCTCGCCTCCCACCCCCTCGAGCCCCGCACCCCTAGCTCCAAGATCTCCAACTTTCCCTGCTGACCCTGCTCCCCAGTTCAGACCCGTGCACACCCACTGTAGAGTCCCAGGGACCTGTGGGCAGCCTGGAGGGGACCTGCTGGAGCCAGGAGGACCTCCTTGGGGAAAGCAGTAAAGAACCACGAAGTTAAGAATGCGTGAGGGCAGTTAAGACCCAGCGAAGGCAGGAGAGGTGCTTCTCTAGCATCCCCCAAATCTGGAGTACCCAACTTGGGTCCAGTCGAAAAGTACCAGCGGTTTTTTTAGGCTGAAAGGAAAAAGTAGATTCTTTCCTTCCCGGGGATCGAACTGTGTGCTGGCATATCAGCTGAATTATTCTGCCGGTAAGTAAGGCCTCTAGTAGCTAGCCTCAGGCATGCTCAATTGTGTGTGATTCTCCACCAGTCCACGCCAACGCTACTTTGTGTATACTACGAACTTTTAAAAGTTTCCAGTGATATCCCGATATGGGATTCAGTGAAGTCTTTTAAAAATCAACATGTAGTCTAATTGAAACATAGAAGTGAAGTAAGTATTTTCTTAGTAACATGTTGCTTTTTGAATTTGTGAATGCGTTCGAGGCTGCAATGAAGTCAGCAATTGCTCTCCTATTGCAGCATTCCAAAGGAATTGTAACTGTGATTGCTGCAAATGCAAACCATCAGGATCTTATTTTTTAAACGGGGATTCACTGTATATCTCAGGCTGGCCTCCAGTTTTTGACCTCTCTGCCTCACCCTTCTGTCTGGCTTATTAAATATTGGCATTCTAATTTTATTTTTAATTAATGTTATTTTAATTCCCCCTCCCCAAAAGGTAAGCACTTTGTGGTCAATTGTTGAAAATATCTCCTCAGTTTACAGGTTAACTTCACTTAGGGAGAATTCAGTCTGTATTAAAACACTGTCAAAGAGTTAAATAGTTGAAAGTTCTTAACAAAGATGACCATAAACTGGCTGTCCCCCTACTTCATGTCACTAGTATCTTGTAAAACCTTAAGGGCTGGGGTTGGTTCATTACTGATGTGCTGGCTGGCCTCACATGAAATCAGTAGTCCAATGTCCACAAAGTACCCCTTATTTTATACAGACTATTGTGGAACTTCCAAAGGGCCTCAAAAAACTTTTCAGAATGGCTTTGAGGGACAGTTCTTGATTTTGTTGAGAGTACTTGATCCAAATCAAATCAATGAGGTAGAAAACAAAATTTCTGAAAATAATGGGAAGCTGACAAAGGGGTAAGTGCTAGGAAAGGAGAAAATGGCCTTGAAAATTGTAGACACTGAGCTGGGTGGTGGCGGCTCACCTTTAATCCCTGCAGCTGGGAGGCAGAGGCCTTGGGATCTCTGTGAGTTCAAGGGCAGCCAGGTCTAAAGAGTGAGTTCCCGGGCAGTCAAGGCTTCACAGAGAAACCTTGCCTTGAAAAAAACAAAACAGAAAAAGAAAATAGTAGACACTGATGATTATTTAGAAGTTAAGGAAAACCTTTTTATTTACTGAGATTTGTTTCGATATTTATAGACTGTATCTCTGTGTCTGTAGTCATTAGTGGTTCTCTTTCTCCATGAAGCTTAGTGGACTATGTAATATTTGCTTATATGAAAGACTAAGTAGAGCAGGTAAAATACTTATTAGTTACCTTTGATAACATAATCTACAATTGTTTGTTAGGGGTTACTGTCAACATGGCTCTGGCAAAATTACTTCTTATGGAAAAGGAGAAAAAGTTGTGAATAGAATATTATCAATATTTAATAAAAGAGTTTTGATAAGAACCAAGTTTGAAGTGGTAGTCTTTGAGTTTTACTATTTTTCCAGAAAGCATAAAATATTAGGATAGTAAAGTATGTAAGACAATTAGCCACTTCCATTTCATTATAATTGCCACTTAAAGGCTAAAACCTAAAATGTATGTTTTCCAGGCCATTGTAATTGGAAGATGGTATTCATGTAATTGTTTATTCAGAAGTTACTGTCTTTTAATACATTAGCTTGTAATGTGTGGGTATTTGATTCTCATATGTATTGGTACATGTTTTTGCTGTTGGCTGTAAGGAGGATAAGAAACCTAAGTATATATCTGTCTTGCTCACAATTCTTTCTCTAGAGCTTAGCACAAGGCCAGGCTTGTTTATATGGCAAATGCCAGTTAAGTAGTTTAGTGTGTACCTCATCCTTCCTCTTTCTGTCCCAACTATCACTTCTTGAGAAATTTTTTTTTTCTTGTCTTTGTTTTCCTCTGGCACAGTTATTGTCTATCTTGAATTCAAGTGATGCAGTCTCAAGACAGATGTTTTTAGCATTTTAAAATGCTCTCAGGCAGTTTATACTTATCTAGATGATAGTTATTTACTGCTTATATTGTTTGGGAGAATAAAATGCCACAGAGAAATTTTAAGCAATTTTGGTGTGATTTTTTTTTTTTTTAAATCATCAGCTGCTGGGGTGGGGTGGATGGGGTGGTCTATATTCCTAGTTTTCTTTCCTTTTTTTAATTCATGGCAGTTGAACATTTGAGTAATTTTCCATCTCCAGGACTCATACAATGGAAGGAGGGAACCAGCTTCCATGAGTGACCATGGACTTCCACATGTCTGAAGTGGTGGTATGCCCATCACTCTCACCAAGTAGAACCACCCCCCATTTTAAGTTTGTTTAGTCTTGTTTACTATATTGTTTGGGAAACATGAAATGTGTAAATGATAGGAACTGAGTTTGTGTATGCTGAATATGTGTAAACAGGATTACCACCTCCAAGGTCAGAGAACAGTAAGCTTATTTCATAAGCAGGTACTAAGTGTTTTAGGCTCCATAACTTCCTTATAACTACTCTGTTACTATGATATTATTTATAAAACTGGATCCAATTCAGTTAAGGACAGACCTGGTAATGCTGTCATATTTTTCATTCCCTAAATGCATATTTATGGAGTCTTTATTAATTGTCTAAGATACCTATTCTAAATTCTGTAGTAAATCCAAAGTTAAATCAGATGAATTTTGTCCTTAGTAGACTTGCTCAGTCCCCAACCCGTCCTATGACACTGTAGCCAGGGACAAGCCATCATAGAGAATGTAGAGCCTTTGCTTTCTCAAGGACAAGTTAGGAGGAACTGAGCCAGGTGTTATGAGAGAGGCTTTCCTTGAGTTAGGGAAACGTAAAAAGTCCATACAGAAGTGAGTGCATAAGCCAAACTTTGAGAAAGGGGAAGCAAGTTAATTGGTGAATTCATTTTTCCTTCTCTGAGAAAGAAGCCTTCAGCAGTTAAGTTAAAATATCACATGATTTAGAATTATTCTTATTTTTAAGTCTCAATGGAAACTATTTCTAACAGTAAAGCTGTTGTTTATATTTTCTCAATTTAGTAAGGATTTTTGAGATTTTTTTAGAGGTTACTTTAGGTACTCTGTAGTGTGAGTTCAGTTTTAGCTGCTCTCTGTTCCTTTCTCTGATTTTGTTTGCCCTAAAAACACTTCTTACATAGTTTTCTTAATTAAGTTCTTTTATAACATAAAAATTTCATTTCTCTCTTTTGCCCCCATAATATTAGAATTCTAGTGAGATATATGTGTGTGTGCTTGTTCATGCGAGTGTGCACACACGTGTGAACGATTCATTTTTGTTTCTGTGTGTTCTGTTTTGTCTGAGTGCCTGTGGAGGTCAGAAGAGTACATTGGATGCCCTAAAGCTGGAGTTACAAGCCTCCAAACCTGGGTGCTGGAAATTGAACTTGGATCCTCTGGAAGAGCAATAAACACTCTTAACCACTAAGCCATCTTTACATCCCTGGTATTATTCATTATGCCTATAGTTAAGGAAAAAGTAAAGGAATATTTAATGATGTCTGCTATGCATCAGACACTGTGATAGTGTTTTCTCCTGGTAAAATAATCCCATGCAGTTTCATGCTATTTTTCTTTATATTATACATAGGAAGTCTCTCAAGGTCATAGTGATAAGGACTGGGGTAGGAAACCAGTCCACTTCCCTGTAGAACACTGGCATTCCATCACTTAGATAAAGGAAATGGATGAAGTCCAGCTCCAAGAAAGGATTTGTAGCCTTGACTTTGTGATAATTTTCAGGGTCTTCAGATGAATCTGAAAGCAGATTGGTTTGAGTTCACCTTAACTCAGAGGAAGGGATGGATAGTATATAATGAAAATTTTAAGCTGTGAATATGGTCGTCCAGGAGCTGGTTGCCTTACAGTGAAGTAAGTGCCTGGAAGGGAGTGCAGTGGTGATGTGGGATGTCTTTGTGTATGCTGTGAATATCATTAGATAATAAAGGAATTGTTTCGGCCTATGGCAGAGCAGTTTAGAAGCAGGCAGGAAATCTACCATAGATACAGAGGAAGGAGGGCGGAGTCCCAGGAGACTTGACCATCCAGCTTCCCAAGAAGCAATATGTAATGGAGTACAGGTAAGCCAGGAGCCATGTGGCAAGACAGATTAATAAAAAGTGAGTTAAGATGCGAGAGCTAGCCAGCAATAAGCCTGAGCCACAGGCCAAACAGCATGTAATTAATATAAGCCTTGTGTGATTGTTTGGGACTAAGCTGGGCCAAAAACTTCTTACTGCACAGCAGTTTCTGCAAAGAAGATAAATTTAGATTCCCAAGTAAGAAGAAATAAGAAAAGCTATAAAATGCCATATGTAAGATATTTAAGGTGTTTGATTCTTACAATGAAATGACCCTCAAGATATGGAGCTCCACTTTGCATTTTCCTGCATCAACAGATTATTCATTTGGGTTCTTTTCCTGGCTTTTCAGACTTGAGGTGCTGGTTAACAGGTACATCTTTCTGTGGGCATGGTGGGTGGGCACACTTTTGATCCCAGCACTCAGAGACAGAGGCAGGCAAATCTCACTGTGTGGTCCTTGACTGGCCTCTTAAGCTCAGAGCTCTGGCTGTCTCTTCCTTGAGGGTTGTGGGTCACCGTGGCAGTATTAATAGCTTTTCTGTTGCTGTGATAGAATCATGGCAGAAACAACACTGGGGAGGAGTTGGTGTTGGTTGATGATTTCTCAGGGGTCAGCCCTGGTCACTTTGTCCTGTAAGCTTGGGCAGCATGTTGGTGACAGGAATGTGTGGTGGGTGGAGAGATGTTCGCTTTTGGCCATGAGTGAAGTAGAGATAAAGACAGGATGTGGGCATAGATCCGTACTCCCATGGACCCACTCCCAGTGACTTTTCCTTCAGCCTCACTTCCCAAGTTCCCCCAGTCTTCCCTGTAAAATAGTGAGTGCTACAAGCCAAGGGACTGATTCATGTCCAGAACACAAGCCTGTCAGGGACATTTCAGATTCAAACCACAGCAGCAAAAGAGTTTGGGACATGAATCATCAATAGTTCAGATCTATTATTTAAGGAAATCACTGAACAAAAAGAAAAAGAAAAGTCAATGTAATAAAATGACAAAAGGAATTGGTTGGGTGAAAAGGCCCCTTTTTTCAAATTATATCGACATACGTAATAGCAAGATGAGAATAAAGCCCAAATCAGAATTCAGGTTTGACAACATAATCTTGGTTCTCCCTATCCCAACCTTGACCCCACTAACCTTCATTTGGATTCTACTTTTCTGAGAACTTTTACTGAGACGGGCATTGACTCAGACACAGAACACTCGGCTGTCTGACCACCTGTCCTTCATCTGTGTCTCCATGTAGATGATCACTCTTATTTAGATCGTACTGTAATATGAGAATAAAAAAGGGAACAAAGTCTGTTTCTTTCTCTTCAGAGCCGTATGGCCTTGTGATGAAGACAGATTTTTGCAATGTGAGTTAACAGAGAAGATGAATTAGAAAGCCAAGGCTCCATGCATAGAGTAGAATTTGAGAATGGCATTGACTTTTTTTTATTGACATTTAGATGTTTATTTACCTTGCTTCTACTACCAGACAAAATCCTTGGCTCCAGCGACTCTCAAGTTACCAGATGCCACAGTCACCGGCCCTATAAAGGTTCAGATAGATCAGTAGTAGTAAAAATTGAAAAGGAATTTTCTTCAATGGTCACATTAGGAGCCACAGGCCTATGGTTTGTCTTCAGAATGTATACAGTAATTTCAGGGTTATATATTAACAAAAAGACAAGGATTGGGGTTTACCAGGTCATCATTGATTGTGGTCTATGTGATCATTATCTTCGGCTGTTACTTCAGGGTGGGCCATGGAAAGCTTTGTCTCCAATTCAGGTCTCTGCTCTTGGTGATGTACTTTGTGCCTTTGCCTTAAGATATGAATCAGGTCTTGCTGTTCCCAGGATCTCAGTAGAGCTCAGGAAAAAGGAAAAGAAACATTGGGGAGTTCCACATGACTGTTCTGGACCCCCTTACGAGGTGATAGTAGAAGCTGTGCTCAGCATTGCTGGCAGTGCAGCCAGAGGAGGCCTCCATTTAGTGCTGTCAGGATTGCAGAATGAATCAGTGTGAAGCAAAGTTGGGGTACAAAGACCATGGGCATCAAGAAAAGGGAACACTGAGGTGGTTTTAGAGGTTTCTAGCTATCTTTGTTCAAAGGTAATCCATAATTAAAGTCCATGTAGAAACATGCCAGGACACTTTCTAACAAGAAAGACACTCCTCATTAATGACATGGTAAGATCCATCAGTGATGAGGGACACTTCTAGGCTTACAGATGGAAATGCGTACTCTGAAAACCAAAAAGAAAATCAGGAATTATTATACAAATCTCATGCAAGGAGGTCAAAACATACAAGTTGAAACAAAGAATGGCTCCTTAACATTCTGAGTAAGCTTGCCCACAACGTCCCTCAGGTTTCTGCTGGGCTTCATGGGCTCTGTGAGCAGTTTTTAGGGCAGTTTGGTCAGCTGGTCAGAATCCTTTAGGTTTATGTCAGAGAGAGACATAAATAAGTTCCAGTGTGGGAAGGGATCTAGGGGTCTTCTCTTCCATGTCTCTTTGTTTTCCTTGTCATTTTATCTTGCTCAGTGTGACTGGGGCTCTCAGCTCTCTTGTTAAAAACCTGCAGATTTAGAGGAAGGTAGAAAGAGGACCCCACCCCCACCCCGGACAGTATTGTGGCCCCTGTGCACACATCACAAGGGAGATGTATAAAATCTTTCTAAAAAGCTCCTTGGCTTTGCTACTTCCTGCCACAGCTCATGTCTAAGGCCTCCAGTTTATACTAGAGCAAGATTTTCCACTACATGCATTTATTCACATTATAGTTTAATGTAAGCAAAGAGCTTTTTATGTTACTTGGAGAAAGTGTAGGCAAGACTCAGAATATTATTCTGAATAAAGCCAAAGTAGTATTTAAAAGATTATTCCCAAGAAGTCATTATGTAGAGGAGTTTGGGGAAATTTCATTCATTATACTCAGGAGTGGAATACAGCTCATTGACTTGAGCCTAGGGGTTGTTTCCTTTGTTTGGCCTTTGATTTTGTTACATTGTTGCCCCCGCCCCCATTCTTTCATTAGTATTATTGTAGAATTTAATGCTTGCCTTTGATTTAAAGGAAATTGAGTGGCCTAAAATTGGACCAAATAGAACTTTACCAATAGAAGCTAGTGTTGCTTCTCCTTGAGACATTCATGTGTGTGTGTGGGGTGTGTGTGTGTGTGTGTGTGTGTGTGTGTGAATGGTCAGGGGTGGGGGGTGCGGCTGAGTAGTTTATTGTAGGTTGGCCAGTTAGATTTGAATTCCGGCAGCCTGAAAATTTCAGGTAGAATAATTGTAAAAGTTCTTTTCCAAATGTCATTTTAAGGTTCGACATTAAGGAGGAAAAATATAAGCACTTTTCCTCCCTTTTATTTTTGGAATGGTAGGATGGAGCCCCGGGGCCTCACCCCAGCTCCCATGCTTCCTGCCTCAGAGCTACACACCCCACTGGACCCTCCTCCTCCCTATGACACCTCTCCCCAAATCCTGCCCATGCCTCAGCAACAGCCTTTGTTATTCCCGCTCTACATTTTCTCTATTACTTGATGTTGTTTAAATTCAGGAAGCTTTCTTTGTGGAAATTGAACCAAATAATAAGACAATAGAAAACACTGAGTTCAGCAAAAGTGATTTGCTTGCCATTAACCCTTGAGAATTGAGTTCCTGCCAGATAACAAAGAATGGTTTTGCTTAATCCTAGTCATTTTTCTTTCCCCCTCTCAACCAAGTGTTAATGAATTCCTGTACAGTTTATCTTATTCATCATTAGATTCCCTATTTGAAAGCTTTTAGTCTGGCCCCTCAGCAAAAGGCAATTTCATTTTTGTAGTTGTTCAAGACAATAACTTTGACATTCTAGATTTTTCCCTTGTAGACCACATATAATACCAGAAAATCTTTCTACTTTCAAAATACATAAATCTAGAAGCTTAGCATTTTCATCACTGATCACCTGTTATCTTTTCTTGGGTTGCTTTAATATATTTCTTATAGTTTTGGTTGTGAGCCTAGCCTTCACCTGCTGAACCATTTCTCCAGCCCACTTTAATATATTTCTAATTCATTTCTATGCCTTTGTTTCTGACCCTGTATAGTTGTTGTTGTGGGTTTTTTTTAACATGACAATTAGAGATCCTTAAAATTCTTTGATAAAGTCAGGCCTCTGTTGGAAAGTATCTCTATCACTCATAGCAAAGGTAAAGTCCTGATGTTTCCTGTAAGGCCCTCCATGGAGTGTCCAATCTGTGGGCCACGTGCAGCTTAGTCCAACACAAAATTATAAACTTACTTAAATTGTAAGGTGTTCAGTTGGTTGGTTTTGGTTTTTGTTATTGTTATTTTGTAACTTGATTGCATGGTACTTGGGTGTGAACTTTGCTGACACCCAAGTATTGGAAACGTGCACATGACACTTGACCTCTCTAACTTAATTCCTTATTCTTTTTCTCTGTCCTGTGCCTGCTGGCCTGTATCTTTTACACCAGGCCTGTATCTTTTACACCAGCTCATGCTTCCTTCCATGGGTGGATCTCTGTGAGTTCAAGGCCAGCTTACAGAGCAAGTTTCAGGACCACCAGGGCTATAGATAGAGAAATCCTGTCTCAAAAAACCAAAAGGGGGGAAAAAAAGAAAAGAAAATTAGCCAATTAAGCAAGCAGTATATATAATCCCATAGTCAGTCAGATTTTTAAGTTGTATTCATCATAATAGCACTCAAAGAAAATGTATTTAATGTAATTATCATTGTTATTAAGGTGATTTACTTTCGAACACTCATGTGCACAATTATAAGCGATATGTTTTCCCTCCCCCTGCAGGGTAGACGGCTGATAGCTGTGGGGCTGGGTGTTGCAGCTGTTGCGTTTGCAGGTATGTTGTTTTGGTTTTCAGACATAAAACATTTCCTCTTAGCACCAATTACAGTTACTTGGCAGTAATCAGTCAAGCAAATTATAGATAAGCATTATACTAAAGAAAGTTATTGGTCAGTGAGCTAAGACAGCTAGCTGCATAATGGCTTATATTTCTGACATGTTTTTTCCAGCTATATTCCATTTCTATAATTTTCAACAATAAGAAATTTGTGGTATGTGCTGATGAGTTGGCTCAGTGGCCAAAGCACTTGTTATGCAAGCCTGAAGATTCAAGTTCAGACATCCCAAACACAAGCGAAGGTGTGCTTCGTTAGCTCATGTAATCACAGTGCACAGGGGAAGGCTGGACAAGAGAATCCCTGGAAACTCCTGGACCACCTAGCTTGGAGTATACAACAGTCTCAAACCAGAATAAACTGAGGCCCAGTCTCCTAGGTTATCTTCTGACCACCCCATGCCTGCTGTGGTACATGATAAATCAGGGAAGCCTGCTGGAGAAATGGCTCAGCAGTGTAGAACACTTGCTGTTCTTCCAGAAGACCAGAGTTCAGTTCCTGGCACCCATAACAGGTGGTTCACAATTGCCTCTAATGCCACCTCCAGATGAGCCAAATCCTTCTTTTGGCTTTTGCAGACACCTCTCCACAAATATACATACATATACCTCAATAAATAATGAAGTAAATCTTTGAACAAAGTAACCTTGGGATTTTTTATTTCTATTAACTGGTCATGTGTTTGTGTACACGTATGATGTATGAGTCTGGGCAGGAGTGTGTAGACAGGAGGTGATAACTTTAGGAGTCAGTTCTCTTTCTACACAGAGGTTCCCAGGATGGAACTCAGGTTGTCAGGCTTGAACAAGTACTTGTACTCCCTAGCCATTTCTGGTCTTAAAGTCCTAATACAGTGCAATACAGGTGATGGAAGTTCCTTTATGCTCTCATATTTATGTGGGCTTAAACATTTCAAGCTATCTTTTTCTTCTAATGAACATAGCTATTCCTTGACTACTCTGTTATCTTCTAACATATTGATAACAGTTTTGTTGTTTATAAACTCAGGAGAATTTAATTCACTGCCATAATGATCTTACTAGAAAAGGTAGTTTTAAATATTAAAGATACTTATTCAGTCATTAACTTACAACTTTAAATTACAGAGTTATTCCCTAACTTAATGTTAATCTGAGAATATTTCCTTGTGTTTTGTTTGCTGCTACTTTGATAAAATACCTTGATAAACAGCTCAGGGAAGTGGAGGGTTGTTTCAGCTCATAGTCTTAGTTACAATTACCATAGCAGGGAAATCAAGAGGCCGGGATCTTAATCAGCAGAAAGAGAATTAATGCATGCATGCTTGTCATCAACACTCTCGCTTCACTCTTAGTTCAGGGTTCTCTGCCTAGGGAAAGGTGCCTCCCATAGTGGGCAGTCTTCCCACATCATTTAACATAATGAAGACATTTTCCTACATACATGACTATAGGCTAACCTGATCTAACATGATCCTTTATTGAAGCTCTGTTACCAGCTGATTTTAGACTGTGACAAGCTGACAATTAAAATTAACTATTACGTCATGTTATTTAAATTTTTGTTTCTAAATTCTGTGTTTGATTATGTTAATTGTATTTTTCTTTGGATCAAGCTACATTCTGTTATGTCCTAAATACCTTATAATAGAAAATGAAAATTTTATTTGGTTTTCTATAATATTTAATTTTACACAATTCTCATTTAAAACAATCAGAACTTGAAGTCAAAAAGACCCATGATTCAGATCCTTCAGATCTTTTTGCCAACTGGGCTTTGCACCAATTTCATAACTATATTTAACTACTTCTGAACTTTCATGAGAAAAAGATAATGTTTTTAAAGAAATTCTGACAGTTGTCATAAGCATAAACCAATTTAGTACTATCATAGACTAGGTATAATTATAAATTCAACTGTGAACTTTTAATTTAGAAAAAGATGTATTTTATCTGCTTTTCTTTTATACAATGACAAAAATTTTTATACATTTTATACAGAAAAAATTCATATTACAAATTAGACTAGCAGAACTTCCCTTGAGCCAAATGAGACTGAGTGAAGGAACGCAGGCAAAGCCATACTGCTCTGCTTCCTGTTACAGATCTACTTTATGCTTGAATGAATCTTCATGTATCACTTTTTGAAGCCTTTACCTGCTTTTCTTTGTTTGGTTTTGTTTCACTAAGGCAGGAGTTTGGTTGCTGTGCACGGTTGTGATTTTGAAGGATCTTGAGGTGATTTGGAAGTGGTAATTTCTGTGTGGAATCAAGTGGTAAACTACCCTGGAAGATCTCAGTATTGAACTTCCCACTGGGATTGGGTTTGTGGTGTCTTACTATGTGAAAGTGTGTGCTGATGTCATTCTTGTGGGGAAGCCCTCAGATGACTTTAGGATCTAGTTGGCTTTAATTCTTACTAGTTAACACAAGGGAATATCAAAATGCTTAATAAAGGAAATTAAAATAAAATTTTAGTCTTTCTTCCAGAAACTCAGATATAGTTTTAGAGCAGAAACTCAAGTTATGTATCTTTAGTAAATTTATAGGAAATCTCTGGCAAAGATCAGTTTAGCAATTTTGATTTAACATCTATCATTTCCTATCACAGGAAATGTTTTTTTTTTCCCTATATTTTTTTTAAAACATTTTTTTAAAAGTATATATATATATTTTTAAACTTTATTTATTTACTTATTTGCCTTGGTGTTTGCCTAGAACTGGAACTACAGACAGTTGTTAGCTGCCATGTGGGTGCTGGGAATCGAACCCGGGACCTCTGGAAGAGCAGACGGTGCTCTTAACCACTGAGCCATCTCTCCAGCCCCTTCCCTATATTTTTAAAGATCATATAAGCATATGCTTTCTGTTTGGGTTTACATACACACTTGAAATTGTGAGAATGTAAATTTGAATCATTAACTTTGAATTCACTTTCAATAGTAATTATAGTGTGTAAAATATCAACTTGAAGATAATTTCCAAACTCATTTCAGGTACCTTGGAGATAGGAATGATAACTAAGTTTTATCGATGAGAAATTACTAGAATTTGGCAATTTTTAAGTGAGATTAAATTTTTAAACAACCAAAGAATTGATAGGATAGAATAAGATTTTAGAGAAAAATAAAGACCCTTAGCAAGAAAACCAGATATTGAATCTTTAAGAAATAGCTTCCCATGTGGTTGCTTTCTTACTCTGCAGATTACTCCACTAAATGCAGTCCTGGGTCATGTGTCTTTTTTTCCCCCCCTATTTTCAGGTTCTTAATGAACCTTCTCATTAGTAAAATAATTTACATTTCCACTAAAAAATTTCCATTTTTCCATTCTAGTCAACACTTACTGTTTTTCATCTTTTTAATAATAGCTTTTCTAAAAGTTATGAGATGATTATAGTTTTAATTTAAATATCCCTAGTGCTTAGTGGGGTTTTTGTTTTTGTTTTTCTTTGTATCATAATTTCAGAATTTTTATTTTTTAATTTTACCTTATAGGCTATTTGCATATATATTATGGCTTCCAGTTTTGTGTTTTTATAGGAGTCCTGTGTGTGTGCCTGCATCTATCTGTGTTTTTATTTTATTTTTTAGGTTTTTTTTTTATTATAAAGAATAAAGTCTCATTTTTTATGCATGTATCCCTTTGTTCAAACTCCCCGCTCCTGCTCTTCCCAGTCACTCTTTCTTCTCCCCATCTCCTTATCTCCTCCCCAGCAAGGGCAGGAGGTCTCAAGATCCCAAAGTGACTTAATTCAGCATCCACTCCAGGCAAGTCTGATTTCCTCATCCTAATATCAAGACTGGGTTAGGTGTTCTTTTGGAGGGAATGGGCTCCAAGGTGTTTCAGATCCCAAGCTGTTCAGTGGTTGTGATTTGCAACTTGGACATACTTTGCTTTTTGTTTAAACTCCACTGCTAATCTTTTTGCATTTGTGATATTCTGCTCAGGAAAATATTCTCCAAATCCATCCATTTGCCTGCAAATTTTAGGATATCATTTTTTCTTACTTCTGAGTAGTACTCCATTGTGTAGATGTACCACAGTTTGTTAATTCATTCTACAGTTGAGAAACATCTAGGTTGTTTCTAGGTTCTTGATATTATGAATAATGCTGCTATGAACATAGTTGAGCTAATGCCTTTGGAGTGCAAATGTACATCTTTAGGGTATATGCCCAGTAGTGGTATTGCTAGGTCCTTGGGGACATTGATTTCCAGTTTTCTGAGAAACCGCCATAATGCATTCCAGAGTGGCTGAACCAGTTTACACTCCCACCAACATTGGAGGAATGTATCCCTTGCTCTGCATCCTCTCCAGCATAGGCTGTCATCTGTGATTTTAATCTTGGTCATTCTAACAGGTGTAAGGTGGTATCTCAAAGTTGTTTTGATTTGCATTTCTCAGATGGCTAAAAATGTTGAACACTTTTTCAAGTGCCTTTCAGCCATTCATAATTCTGCTGAGAATTCCTTTTTTAGTTTTGAACCCCATTTTTTGATTGGGTTATTCACGGTTTGGGGGCTCTAGTTTCTTGAGTTCTCTATATATTTTGGAGGTCAGTCCTCTGTCACTTGTAGGATTGATGAAAATCTTTTCCCATTCTATAGGCTGTCATTTTGTCTTATTGACAGTGTCCTTACTTTACAGAAGCTTCTCAGTTTCAGAAGGTCCCACTTATTGATTGTTGTTCTTAGTGTCTGTGCTACTGATGTTATATTTAGGAAATGGTTACCTGTGCCAATGCATTGGAGGGTATTTTCCACTTTCTTTTCTACCAAATTCAGAGTGGCTGGGTTTTTGTTGAGGTCTTTGATCCACTTAGATTTGAGTTTTTTGCAGGGTGATAGGCTTGGATCTATTTGCATTTTTCTACACACTACCAACCAGCTATGCCAAACCATTTGTTTTCCATTGAATATTTTGTGCCTCTTTGTCAAAGATCAGGTGTTCATAGGTTTTTGGATTAATGTTGGGATCTTCAGTTCAATTCCATTGATTCACAAGTCTGTTTTTATGCCAGTACCAGGCTGTTTTTATTACTGTAGCTCTATAGTATAACTTGAAGTCATTGGGGATGGTGATGCCTCCTGAGGTTCTTTTGTTGAGCAGGATTGTTTTGGCAATCCTGATTTTTCTCCTGTTATTCCAAATGAAATTGAGTATTGTTTTTTCAAGGTCTGTAAAAAAATGTGTTGGGATTTTGATGGGAAGTACATTGAATCTGTAGATTGCTTTTGGTAGGATTGCCATTTTTACTATGTTGATCCTACCTATACAGGAACATGGGAGGTCTTTCCATTTTCTGATATCCTCTTCAGTTTCTTTCTTCAGTAGTTTAAAGTTTTTGTCAAATAGATCTGTTACTTTTTTGGTTATAGTTACTCCAATTATCTAATGCTATTTGCAGCTATTATAAAGGGTGATGTTTCCCTTATTTCCTTTTCAGCCCTTTTATCTTTAGTGTATAGAAGGGCTATTGGTTTCTTTGAGTTAATCTTGTATCCTGCTACATTGCTGAAGGTGTTTATCAGCTGTAGAAGTTCCCTGGTAGAATTTTGGGTCACTTATGTATATAATCATATCATCTGCAACTAGAGATAGTTTCACTTCTTTTCCAATTTGTATCCTCTTAATCTCCTTTTGCTCTCTTATTGGTTTAGCTAAAACTTCAAGAACTATATTGAATAGATAAGGGGAGAGAGGACATCCTTGTCTAGTTCCTTATTTTAGTGGGATTGCTTTGAGTATTTCTGCATTTAGTTTAATGTTGGCTGTGGGCTTCTTATAAATCGCCTTCCCTGTATTGCTGAATTCTCCAGGACTTTTATCATAAAGGAATATTGGATTTTGTCAAAGGCTTTTCCAGTGCCTAAGGATGTAATCATGTGGTTTTTTTCCTTCAGTTTGTTTATATGATGGATGACATTTGCGGTTTTTCATATGTTGAACCATCCCTGCATCTGGGATGAAGCATACTTGATCATGATGGATGATATTTTCTACATGTTGTTGTATACAGTTTGCTAGAAGTTTGATGAGAATTTTTGCATCAATATTCATGAGGGAAATTGGTCTGTAATCACCTTTTTTTGTTGCATCTTTGAGTGATGTGAGTATCAGGGTTATTGTGGCCTCATAAAAAGCGTTTGGATATTCCTTCAGTTTCTCCTGTATGAAATAGTGTGAGGAATATTGGTAGTAGTTCTTCTTTGAATGTCTGGTAGAATTCTATACTGAAACCATCTGGACCTGGGCTTTTTTTACTTGGGAGGCTTTTAATGAAAGCTTCAATTTCCTTTAGGGTTATTGGTCTGTTTATGTATTTAATCTGATCTTGATTTAATTTTGGTAAATCGTACCTGTCCAAAAAGCTGTCCATTTCTTCTAGGTTTTCTATTTCTCTAGAAATAGAAAACCTAGAAGAAATAGATCAAAATCATAGATTTTGGATAAGGGTTTATTTATCTTGTTGACTTTCTCAAATAACCAACTCTTCGATTCATTGATTCTTTGTATTGTTCTTTTTGTTTCAACTGTATTGATTTCACCTCTCAGTTTGATTATTTCATTTCCCGCCATCTACTCCTTCTAGGTGAGTTTGCTTCTAATTGTTCTAAGGTTTTCAGCTGTGCTATTAGTCCTCTAGTGTGAGATTTCTCTCGGTTTCTCATATAGGCATCTAGTGCTATGAATTTTAAGCTCTCTTAAGACTGCTTTCATTGTGTCCCATAAGTTTGGGTATGTTGTGGATTCATTTTCATTAAATTCTAGAAAGACTTTGATTTCTTTCTTAATTTCTTCCTTGACATGGAGGTGCTTCAGTTGAGTGTTGTTTAGTTTCCATGAGTTGGTAAGCTTTTTGTGATTTTTGATGTTGTTGAACTCTAACTTTAGGCCCTGGTGATCCGATATGATACAAGGGATTATTTCCATTTTTTGTATCTATTGATATTTGCTTTATGACCAATTATGTGGTCAATTTTAGAGAAGATTCCATGTAGTACTAAGAAATATGTATATTCCTTTGCATTTGGGTGGAAGCTTCTGTAAATATCTATTAAACCATTTGCATCATAGCCTCTGTTAGACTCCTTATTTCTCTGTGTGTTCATTGTAAGTAGTCTGAATCTTCACATCAGCAAATGAACTTTCACCAACAATTTGGTCTTGAGAAATAGAAAAGCCCTTAACTTTTCCCTGAAGCTCTATTGCCCTAGCCAATTCCCTAAGCCAATTTCTCCATTGTAAATGCTGGTTATAGTCCAGTACGGTGGCTGTTAGTTAACTGCATCCAATCATTAGGTGTTATTCTGTTTTTTGTTGACCATGCATTTAGAATTTGTTTTACATAAGTGGAGTGGATTCCATGAAGTAATAATGCTTTCTTGATTCCTTTATATTTCTTATATGGATTGGCTCATAATTGTACTCCAAGAATTCCTAAAGTTGTCCATATGTGTTCTTCTGAATCATAGCTGGAAATAATACCGGGAAGAATGGAATATCCTTTCATGTTGACTATTTTAGGCAGAACCTCCTCCTTACTATAATATTTCATAGAAGTTTGTCCTGAGTTGTTGTGGGTTGAGAGTGTCTTAATATCCTTCTCCATTATTGCAACACAGTCCTCTCATTCCTGAAGCTTAGAAACCATTTTTTCTAGTGTCTAATTTTCTTAAATAGCCAATCTTTCTAATGGCCTCATAGAATCAGCAATTTTTCTATTCTCATCATTAACATATGATTCCAGGGAATTAATAATTTTCTTATTCTCATCAATAGCATAAAGTTCATACTTCTTTTATATGGTCTTAATATTTATGTCTAAGGAGGACGTTCTATCTGAAAGTGTAATCAATTTCCAGGAAATTAACTTTGCCTGCCAATTTATCAGTTGTCATTTCTATATTACACACCTAAGATAGCAATTGCTCATTCCTAGACTTCAAATCTTCCATCATGCTAATTGCCATCTGATATTTAGACTGGGTATTAGGCAGTTTTTCAAAAAAATATATAAAATATAGAAACAAGCCAAAAAGTAACAGGTGAGGGAGTGAAGCCCTTAAAAATATAATTATATAAGAAATTCTCAATCATAGCCGTAAAAAAGTTTCTGAATTCTTGAGAAGTCATATTGCCTACCATTGTGGGGGGAAAAAGTGTTATATATTCAGTTACCTCCAACCAGGTATAATGGCAAAATTTGACCAGCAGATGTTGCTGTTGCATGCTCAGTGTGGTAGCAATGAAGCCACATTAACCAGGTGGCAAATCACACCAAATAACCTTACAAAAGGCAGTTTCTCACTAAATCAGAACAATATGTTAAAAGATGTTTAAAAATGCTGATATCAGCTGTTTGTCCTTGCCAACAGATGCTTGCTGGGTTGTAGGAATGGGGAGTGCTACCAGGTGCACAGCCTGAGTAGTGTGTAGGCATCTTTTAAACAGCCTGAAGGATGAGACTGGCCAGGTACAACTAGATGGAGCTGAAGGTGTTGGGGGACAGAGGGAGCCAGTCAGGGAAGCGCAAGACAGCCAGGGCCCGAGCTAGTCTTATAAAGTGTCTTGTTCTAGTCTCTTTATTGTGGAAGGAGTATTATGGTGTATTGTATCCTTTAATATTATACAAATGTAAAGTATACATATAAACACTGAAAATTTCTAATTTTATTATCATGAACTAGAACTTGATACATGTGTTGGCTATGATAATATTAAAGTTAAAGTCTATTTAGTAAATTAGAAATTTGAAAGATAGTAGGTCTTTTTAATAAAATTTAAAATAGCTTTTATATCAATAAATAATACATGATAAATACCTTAAAAGTAATTATTGACATTGACTATGAAAAATATATTAGTATTTGTTCTATTTACTATTTAGGTCGCTATGCATTCCAAATCTGGAAACCTCTAGAACAAGTTATCACAGAAACAGCAAGGAAGATTTCATCGCCTGTAAGTAAAGTGTGACTGTAATTAGAAAGCACTTTTGATATTTATTTGTTGTACTTGAAAGCAATTCAGAGCATGTCTTAGGTCTCTTACCTAGAAGTGAGGAAGAAGTACAAGTTGACCTCCTCACATCATGTATGAGTCTCTCTAGTCTCTAGACTTAGTTTAAGTTCCTTAGTTGTATTGATTTTTATATGTGAACTTCCATTTCTGGTTTTGGTGACTGTTATACTTTGGATTGACCGTTCCCCTTATTTTGAAGCAGGGTGTAAGCAAACTTTTCTGTCTTGCTAGCTGCTATCCAATTATCTACACTGAGACAATATTAATATAAATGCTCGGCTGATAGCTTAGTACTTGTTTTTTTAAGCTAGTTTTTATAAATTAAATTATTCCATTTCTATTCATTTATGTGCTGCTCTGAGGCTCATTTACCTCACATATATACTTCCATCCTGCTTTCTTATCATCTCATAATGTCTTCTCCTGACTCCTCAGATTCCACCTTCTTCCCAGCATTCTCTCTACCCCCAAAATTCTGCCTAGCCATTAGCTAGCCAGCTCTTTTTTAACCAATGAGTAATAAATATTTATGGTGAATAAAAGGATTATTTCATAGCATTTTCATCTTTTTGTCTAATTAAAAGAGGTTTAAACTTAACACAATAAATTATACAACAAAAATGGTTATGAAATAAGAATTATGGTTATAATCACCAGCCTGTTTGTATTTGACAAATTTTGAGAAAATATTCTATTATCTATCTTATTTTGTTAGTCTAAAGTTTTATATTTAATTTACCTTTTATCATAACTAAGGAAGACTTTAAGTCTAATTATTTAGTCTTTAATTTCATCAAAGACCCCAGAAAGGTGTAATGTTACTAGTGATAATGTAATGTTACCAATGACTGCCTAGACAGCCACCCAAAGTTCTTCTTTTTTTAAAAAAAAAAACTTTATTTATTTATTTATTTGCCTTGGTGTTTGCCTGGAACTGGAACTACAGACAGTTGTTAGCTGCCATGTGGGTGCTGGGAATCGAACCCGAGTCCTCTGGAAGAGCAGACGGTGCTCTTAACCGCTGAGCCATCTCTCTAGCCCCCAGAGATCTTCTATAATGCTGTGGAATCCAATTTTGGCCTATGGGCCTAGTATATCTGACAGATTTTATGAAAAGCAGGGAGTTTTGAAGGACTGTCTTACCTTGCCTTGGCAAACTTTGGCAGTCACTTATGTGTGTGTGTGTGTGTGTCCTGCTGGCCTAGTTTGTACAGAATACTGCCAGCAGTTGAGACAAGGTGGTTTGTTTTTGTTTCGTTTTGTTTTGTTTTTTCCCTAAATGGTTAGCATTTGCCATAAGGAAAGAAAGCAAACTTATATGATGTCCATCATCTTATTTTGAAGTGAATTGATGCTCTTGGGAGCAGACATGTCTCACTGTCATGAAAAACCTTTGAAAAAAACTGGCATGAAATAATATTGAATGCCATATTCTGAAGATCTTTGTAGTATTTGAAGACCAGCTATCTGTTTACCCTTAAAAACATACCTAATATGAGTACAGGTTTGATTATAGATTACTATTAACCTGTATTTTTAAATTATACATTACATTTTAAATGTGTTGCATAAGCACAATACCTCAAACTAGAGTAGAAACATACATATAGTATAGCAAAAATAACTTTAAATTTTATCAATAAACCAGAATAACAACTTTAACCAACTTCCTCTAAACAACTTCAAACATTAATAATCCATTGAATAACCAAAACCCATCTATAACTTATCTCTTAGGAATGTCAGCATCATTCTCTAGAGTGTTTATAAGCACTGATATGTTTGGAGTACCTTGAAAAAAATCAGGATAATTGTTAAGTCTTGATTGGAGTAGTTTGTGAGTTGGGATCTTCTCAGTCAGTAGTCTTGTAACTGTTCTGGATGCAGAACTTTGAGGAAACTGCAACATAGGTGCTCTGAAATGTTGGATCATCTGGGTCATCCATTTTTATTTGTGCATGTTCTCAGTCAGTAGTCATGTAACTGTTCTGGATGCAGAACTTTGAGGAAACTGCAACATAGGTGCTCTGAAATGTTGGATCATCTGGGTCATCCATTTTTATTTGTGCATGTTTTTCTTGTTCTGAAAATAAACTTTTAAAGGTCTATATTAAGATAAGCATAGACAGTGTTATACACAAGTTAGCCAAAGATGATTTTTTTGTTTTATGTTTGAACAGATAAAATATACATTACATGTAGTTTTTCTAGGTTTATTTCTTTATGTCTGTAGCCAGAATTTTCAGGGAGTCTTCCCCAATGAAACCCAAATAATATCAACCTAAATGAATTCATAGCCTCTCAATTTTTGTGGAAATAAAAGAATAATCTCTTCCCCAAAGTAACATTTTTTGGACTTCCATTTTGAAGTAAAGACATTTAAAAAATATATTGATTGATTTAACCTAGCAGTTTCCATGATTCATTGTGTCTTATCAGCTATTGTTCCTTTATTAGCAACCAGAAAATCTAGAGACAACATAATAACATACAAGATCTAGACTCTTCTGTATCTTTTACACGGCTTTTTAAGAATTTTTACTTCATTCTTTTTTTAAGGACTTGGCATTATTTCTAAGCTAATTTTTAATCTATGACTGTACAAGACTATGTATATTATTAAACACATGGTAACCCCTTTAGAAGTTTTTGTTTTTCTCTGGATCTGTCTGTACTGAACATCTGTATTGTTTCTTGATGCATCTTAAGCTGCTATGTCGGCTTAGTGTATGACAGTAGGGCATGGCAGTTAATGGCTAGCTTTATTCACAGGCAGCTGCCAGGAGACATGTCTCTGTACTGTGGCCTGCATAAGAGACATGAGAGTAGGAAGCTATGTTTGGCTCCATTTTTTGTGTTTAGAACCTTTTTAAAGCTTTCTGGGATTTAGGTGAATGTAGGTGCCAGCATTTGGTGCCAGCCTGGTTTCATGCACCCCAGGCTGTCCTGAGCAGGCTCTTTGCTCTTTCAGCTCCCAGCTTCCCAGTGGCTGGCTATAGACAGGTGCCACCCCACCCAGCCTCTTTGGGTTTATGGTCTATGAGATAGCATCTCACTATTCAGCCAATGGATGTTGACTTTGAACTCTCTTGATTCACTAGGCTCACAAGTATTGAGAGTCCAAGCATGCATCACTACATGTCTTATTTTTCCCTTCTGATTACATATTATTTACTCAATAAACATTTTGTGAGTGCCTACCATTTACCAATCCCTGTGCCCAGAGATAAGAACAGAAGTTGAGTAAAACAGACCTAGTAGAGCTTACGCACAGTGTATTTCAGTTTGAAATTTAAAACTAGTTCCCCGGGTCACTGCATATGACCATTGGAAATATCACATTGCAAAATTCCTCCACAAAATTATGTTTTGGGTTATTTGTTTGGGGTATTATTTTAAGCTGTGTTCCATTAATTTTTTCTGTGGAATATTTAATGATGCATTCTTTTATGTTGTATTTCTTTAACTGTGTGAAGCTGTGTATTATTTTGTGTGTTTAAAACACCTGATTGGTCTAATAAAGAGCTGAATGGCCAATAGCAAGACAGAAGAGAGCCAGGCGGAGCTAGCAGGCAGAGAGAATAAATAAAAAATGAGCAGAGAAGGAGGGGAGGATGTCAGGGACTAGCCACATAGCACCAGCCAACACAGCCAGTCTTGTGTGCCTGCTACATGGAATAGAGAGAGATAAAAGCCCAGAGGTAAAAGGTACATGGGATAATTAAAGTTAAAGAAGTTAGCTAGAAACAAGCCAAACTAAGGCTAGGCATTCATAAGTAAGAATAAGCCTCTGTGCATTTATTTGGGAGCTGGGTGGTGAGCCCCCAGCAAGTTAAATAGACAACTACAGCTGTACATTCATTCAGCAGAATTTTAGATGTTTTTTATAAACTTAAGAGAAGTATAAAATGAGGGTATTAAAAAGCTACAGTGTGTGTGTGTGTGTGTGTGTGTGTGTGTTGGGAGCCAGAAGGATGGCTCAGCAGTTAAGGGCACTGGCTGCTCTTCCAGAGGTCTTGAGTTCAATTCTCAACACCAACATAGCAGCTCACAACTGTTTGTGGCTTCATTTCCAGGAGATCTCAAACCTCACATAGACACAACAACAATGCACAGAAAAAAATTAATAAATAATTGTTTAAAAAGCTCAGTGTGAATTGCAGTTTGTGATCACTAAAGAATATACAATGAAGATTCACTGAATGCTATAGTGTAAGCATTGGCTTTTGGGAAATATCAGACTTGGACTAGATCAGCTTAGTTTGTAGGAATCTGAGAGAGAATGACTTGTTTTAGCAAAGACATCACAGGCCTGTGGGACTTAGTTAATGACAACCCTTCCAAAGAATGACATAATGGCATACTTGTCATTCAGCCCATGTTCAAAAGAACTGCAGGAGATTTTCTAAAATCTGTGAGTGCATGTCTGTGATTGTCTAGGTTTGTGTTCCATTTCCCATTCACGTTTGATTTGACTAACATATTGATAGGTAGATATTCAGCATTTGTTCAGATGGTATTCATTGTGTGCCTGCTACATGGCAGTTAGTGTAGGCAGTGGACTATACTAATAGCAAAGATACTTCTCTCTAGGAGCTTATGTTTACATTTTAGTGCAGATAAACAATTTAAAACATTAAGGTATATCATTTTTAAAATTGTCAGGTATTTTTAAAAGAAAGCCAAACCAGCCGGGCAGTAGTGATGCACCCCTTTAATCTCGGCATGCAGGAGGCAGAGGCAAGTGAATCTCTGTGAATTTGAGACCAGCCTGATCTACAGGACAGAGGACAGCTAGGCCTGTTACACAGAGAAACCCTGTCTAGAAAAACCAAAAAATAAAAGAAGAAGGAGGAGGAGGAGGAGGGAAAGAGGGAAGGGGGAGGGGGAAGAAAGAAAGAAAGAAACCCAAACCATGGTAAGAAACAAGAATACTAGAAGAGAAGGACTTTTGTATTATCTAAGCCAGGCAAAGCCCTTTAGGAGATGAGGACATGGACCGTATGAGCATCTGAAGGCAAGTGTTCTGGCAGTGGGAGCACGGAGAGGTTCCAGGGTAGGATGAGCATGGCACAAGCGTGATTCCAGTGGTGTCTGAAGAGAAATCAGATTGGACCCAGGTCTCTTAGGGCCTGTAGACCTGATAGCATCTCTCATTTTTTTCTGAGTATGGAAGATTGTAAACAGGGGAAAGAACAATGTGACTGCATTTTTAGGTTATTATTTGTCCTGCCAACTGATTGTAGACTGGAGTTCTGAAGATTCTGTCCAGGTCCAGTTGGCATTCTGTTTATTGTTCTGGATCCTCTATTCAAGTTCTGCTGTCCTGTTCTTAAATCACAAGTTTGAAACATTTAATAGAGGATTGCTGGCTGGAGCGAGTTCATCTATGTGCTTGGATGGTGAATGTTTCATTTTCTGCTGTCAAGATTTGTGTTGCCCTTAGAACTGTTAATTATTGATTATGAGTCCTCGCTGCTTGAAATCAAATGGTCCCGTTTAGCAGAAGTAGATGTCCCTGCTGGGACTCTCCCCACTGCCTACCCTCCTTGTCCCTGTGTGCTCACGGCCTGAGTTCTTACTGGTAACCTGGACAACCTCATTTGTATTTCCTTTCCTTGTTTGCTTTGGGGTTTCAGTTTGTTTGCTTTTCTTTAATTACTGATATCTTACTATTTGACCAGGATTCTTAATGAACTGTACCATTCTCTTTTATTTATATGTCTTATGTGTTTCCTTGATTATTTCTTCCCTCTATTCTCTTTCTAGGATCCATATTAGCATCTGACTCTACCCCTCATTGTCCAGCCATTTCACCTCATCTTTGTTCCTGGCTTTTTCTTCTGTGTTCTGCAATTCTTCCAGTTTGTTTTGCAAATCACTAGGCTGGTGGTTAGCTATGGCCATTCTTTAAAACAATTCATCTGAATTTTATACAAGGGAAATTTTTAGATTATTTTATTTTTAATTATGTGTGTGCATGTTGGTTTGTCCACACATGAGTGCAGGTACTTAATGAGCGTAAAAAAAGGGTATTGGTTCCCTTAGGACAGGATTTAGGGCAGGTGTGAGCAGCATGGTGTGGGTCCTCTGCAAGATTTAACTGCTGACTGTTTCTTCAGCCCCTACAAGGGAAAATTGTACTTTCTAAAAGGTCATTTTTATTTTTTCTTCATGGTAATGTATTTTTTTTTTTCCAGAGGGGGAAAAAATTCAAATGTTTTCTTCTTGGTTTCCTGGGGAGAGTTCTTTCCTAGTGTTTTTGTTTCTGTTTTGTTTTTCCTGATATTTGGGGTTGCTGTAATGGTTTTTTGTATATGCATACAGTCTTTCATGGTTGTAGATATCAGTATTTGTTTAAATTTTTTTTGACTTACTATTTATTTCTTATTTCTGAAGTCTATTTTGGCCTTCTCTTAATAAAAATATTTTCTTTCTCATTTCTAAGGCACTTTGGGAGACAAAAGACCTTTATGATAGTCTGTTATTTTGAATGAGTTCCATTTTGCTTGCTATTTAAAATGTATAAATGAAAACAAATTGGTTCAACAAATGCCTAATTACTCTTAATTTAAGGTTCAAGAGAGTCCTGAGTCATTTATCTTCTTCAACGCTTTTAATTTTCTATTTGTAAATTTGTCCTTTGATTTGAAGACATCCTTCTGTGGCTCTTTAACTCAGATAGGTGATTATTAATCATTTCTATGACGTTTATTTCTTCCCCTGTACTGTGAATGATAACTGTTCTCACCTGATTTTCTAGAGAATTTGTCACGTTACCGACTGAAATAACTAATGATTTGTTTAGTTTGAGTTATTTTAGCTTTCCCTTGATAACATGAAACTACGATTTAATATAATACTAATTTTAAGAAGGAATTAATGTGATTCCTGTTGCTGCTTGTGTGTGCTTCTTTGATAAAATAGTAATTTGTACAGTTTGGGTGTTTTCAGTAGACATCATCTACTCCATCGTCTCTCCATCCTTGGTGATGTAATTATTACTTGTAGTAATATCATTGTCTCAGTAGGGCTTCTCTTGCTGTGAAGAGATGCCATGACCATGGCATTTCTTGTAAAGGAAAGTATTTCATTGTGGTGGCCTGCTTACAGTTCAGAGGTTCTATCTATTATCATCCAAGTGGGACATGGCAGCTTGCAGGCAGACGACATGGTGTTGGAGAAGTAGCTGAGAGTCCTACATCTTGTAGGCAACAGGAAATGGTCTGTCTCACTGGGTATGACTTGAGCATATATGAGACCTCAAAGCCCACCTACACAGTGACACACTTCCCCAACAAGAACATACTTCCTAATAGTGCCACTCACTCCCTTTGAGGGGGGCGTTTTCTTTCAATCTACCACAGTCATGTTTATGGATCTGGATGTTTCCTTTAGTTCACAGTATTTTCAGAGACTGGATGGCAGCATCTTATCTCTTTATATTCCATTAAATATATTCAGTGTTGATATATTTTATCAAGCTTTAGAGGTCCTTTCAGTTATTAATTTAGTATTAGAGGAGAGAGATGCCAAGTTACAGTGTTGTGCCTGCTCATAATGCAGACAATGATTTAAAGATAATACATCACTAGTGTACAAATATTTCTATTTAAAATTGTCTAATATAAAAATCTAAACTTTATGGCTTTAGAAGGCAAGATTTTCTCTGAAGAAATGTGTCTTTATTTTAGTAGTAGAGCAATGCAAACTTCTATTTTTTCTTGTCCATTTTTTTGTGTGTGTGCTGACCCTTGTGTTCAGTTTCTATCTGCAAAATGATGTTCTTTTAGAAAGATGTGATGGTTTTTATGCAGAGGTTTACTTACTTGTAATAAAGGCAGTGTTGCAGGATATGAAGTTCTTGCATATGCTAGATTTAAAGGAAACTTACATGTGGCTCCGTTTCTAACAATATCACAGATACTTATGTTTGCTTTCAAGATGAGCAACTTGTGACTATAGAGGGAATGAATGGCAGTTTGGGGACCATCAGTTTATCTTATGCTGACTTCAAGTCTTAGAGCTCTCAAAGGTAGATGAACCACCCTTTTTTTGTAAGAAAAAGTTTATCAGCCTGAAGCATGAATTAAGACCAAACTGAGAACAAAGGAACTGCTTTAGAAATGACTGCCATAATCAAGTCAAATAACCAGCTTTCATTTAGGGATAAGGTTAGCATCTAGGAAAGATTTTGGTTTGCTGGGAGAGCCTTTAAGACCATCTGGTATTCCTATATTAAGTATCCAGTTTTTCTCCAGCTCTAGTGTGAGGTTTACTTCTGTCTTCTGTAACAGTCTCTGTGTGTTTTGTTTTTATAATGAATTGGAAATGATATGACAATTGGAATAGGGCATGTTACTCCTCATGGTCCTGTTAGATTAGTGGATCAGTGTTCGTGGTAAAAGACAGCCCTTCACATGTCTTAATTATGGCAGATCACTAATATATAGGGGAGAAATTGCATCTGTACTAAGTACATAACACTTTTTTCTCTTAGCATCATTTCTTAAATACAGTATAGCCACTATTTATTTCCATTGCATCTATATAGTTTTTGTTATCTACAGGTGGTTTAGGCATACAGGAGGATAACGGCAGCTTATGTGCAGATATTATGTTGCGCTTTTATTTAACAGATTTGTACACCTAAGCATTTTAATACAGTCGTTTCAGGAAGCAATCCCTGATCCATACTGTTGTTGGTGACTATGGTTTGTTATTATTCATTATGAAAATGCAGGCTTCTGCTTAGAATTGTGTATGTGTTCAATCATGTTCCTGTGTTTCTCTAAAAGCTGAGTTCACATGCCTGTTTAGAGCTCCCAAAAATCATTGCTTTTCCTAGTTGTCTCCTGATTTCATGCTTCCTCCTTTTTGATTTTTGTCTCCCTCTTCTGTGTCTAGATAGGGTGCTGTTATGTGGCCCGAGGGTGCTGTGATTTCTGAGGTTCTCCTGTCTCCACTTTCGTGGTGCTTTGATCACAGCTATGCGCCTCCACACTTTGCTGATTCATTTTGTTTCATTTGCTATTGTTTTTTGAGACAAGTCTCTCTCTTCAGCCCAGGCTGGCCAGCCTGTAACTTCCAGCCCTGTCTCTCCTTTGACCTTCTCTTTGCTAATTCCTGGGATCAATTCTGAGATCATATTTTCTTTCATCCATCAGAAACATTTGCAATCATTTTTCACGTTCTTGCTTTTCACTTCCAGTTTTCTTCCTGTGTTATAGCATGGTCTTAGAGCCCTGTCCTAACCCTCCTTAATCTCAGGCTCAGTGTCTGCACTTGCTCTCCTAGTCAGTCTTGCTCAGTCTGTCTTCACTAAGCTCTGTTCTCACTGAGGACTCTCAAGGGCTTTCTCTAAACTTCTTTTCCATTTAGGAATTTGATAGAAGCTTCAAGTTTAATACATTGAAAACCATCCTCATCATATCAATTTCCAGCAACTGATAACTGCTCCTTCTTTAGTCATTAAACAGCAGTTTGGCAGTCCTAAGCCAAAAATCTTAAAGCCAGTTACGTGGTTTGGGCTGTCTGGAAAGCAGACTTGGGCAAAAATTGGAGCTGTAAGTTTGGGGAACTGTCTTTGGCTCAGCATCCTTTGAAGCAGGACAAGTGTGGAGGAGCAAGTTAGGTTGTAGTGCAGTCTCCAAGGCCTGTCCTCACAGCTACCATGGCTCATGTGCTTAGAAGGGGGCTGTGAGATTGCTGTTGCCTGGGAAGTGAGTAGAGCGGCACCTGAGACTGACCTTAGAGACTCAGTGCTTATTCTACCTCAGCCAGTCATTGCAGATACAGGCTGATGGGGAAGAAGACATGATTTTGACTTTGGACCTAAATGGTCAGAGCTAAGGCTGCTCAGCCATGTATCTGAGTCCCCCAATCCTGAGGAGGGGTCTGACAGAGCAGAACTTGTCTTCTGCATCATTTGTAATTCTTTTTGATGTCATATTCCATAATAGTCCACCAAGCAAATGGGAAGTCTCTGACCATTTCACCATATCCTCAGTTCCTGCTTCCTTTATGTCTAGTGCCTTGAAAGCCTACAGTTGTGTTGTTTAACTGATATCTTCTACCTTGGTTCTTTTTTATTCCCTAACTCAAACTAATCCTTCCAAAACAAAGCCAAGTGATGTTCCTCCAGTACTCTCCTTTCTTTTTTTACTTAGCATAAAAACCTCTTTCCATCACTAGCGAGGCCCTCTTCCACAGTCGCTTCCCATTGCTTTTTAAGACTCGTAGCCTCCTAGTTCACACTCCATCCACCATGGCCATTTCACTCACTTCCCCAGCCTCTCTTGGCTTTCCTGTCTGTTTCCATTTCATGGTCTTTTTCTCTGTCGGCCAGGATAGAAGGCAAACAGATAGCTGCCGAATCATATAAGTGATTTGGTCAAGGCTGTCCAGTGAGAGAAGAACTTCAGAGCTTAGGGAAAGAAAAGCATTGCCGTTGTTCTGATCTCTGTCCTTCAGCAGAGAAAAATTAATGCATTATAAAGTTGAAAACATTCTTAATGTTTTTCCATTCATCTTGGCTAGAGTTTTATGAAAAGATCATTGTGTAGTGCATTCCTCTGCAATTTCAAGTTGATTTCTAATAAAATGCATTGCTCTTACTGTAGCGGTGTGAGGGATTGAGGTCATGCTACCTCGTGCATAGAACTAATTATTCTTGCCCTTTCTTTCCTATGCAGAGCCTTTCATCCTACTATAAAGGAGGATTTGAGCAGAAAATGAGTAGGCGAGAAGCTAGTCTTATTTTAGGTGTAAGGTAAGTGCTGCATAAGTATTTTTGTTTTGTGGTCAAGATTGTCTTGAAAATTGGGGGTGGGGATTATAATAAGTTTGTGCTCATATTTAAAATTTAAAACCCAGAAGAGAACATAGCACATTTTGCCTTTTAAAATTTGAGGTCTGGATTAATTGAAGTTGTCTTTGCTCTTTAACAAGGATTCCTAGGTTCCAAATTCGCCCACCACAAGGTCCCCTATCGTGACACTGATTTTTCTCTCTGGACCAGTTTTAAATTTTGATGCATATTATTAATAATAATACATTTTTTGTTTCACAATTCTTTTCTACTTCTGCAGTTTGATATATACCATATATTATTTTACTTATTCCATTTTATTATTCACTGGCCATTTAATATTAAACATTATAGGAAAAGAGCTAATGAAATTGTGTGATTATCATTCACATTAATGTCAGGATTGTTTTATTATAGATTTACTAGACTCTGTTCATTTGCTTCTCTTATTGTTTCTTCTCAAGGGTTTTATTTTTGTTGTTGCTTGCTTTGTGTTTTTGTAGTGCTGGAAATTAGACCTATGGCCCTGAATATGCTAGGTAGTCATTCTTCCACTAAAATATGTTTGTAACCATTAGATTTTTAGAACTATGTAACCTAAGCTGGCCTTGAACACACAGTCTTCCACATCCCAAATTCGAGGGTTAGAGTTGTCCACTGCACACAGAGTTGGTTATAGTGTATCATCCACTGCATGCAGAGTTGGTTATAGTATATTATCCACTGCACACAGAGTTGGTTATAGTATGTCATCCACTGCACGCAGAGTTGGTTAAAATGTATCATCTACTATACACTGAGAGTTGGTTACAGTAAGTAGGTTACCCACTGCACAAAGTTGGTTATAGTATATCATCCACTGCACACAGAGTTGGTTATAGTATGTCATCCACTGCACACAGAGTTGGTTATAGTATATCATCCACTGCACACAGAGTTGGTTAAAATGTATCATCTACTATACACTGAGAGTTGGTTACAGTAGGTTACCCACTGCACAAAGTTGGTTATAGTATATTATCCACTGCACACAGAGTTGGTTATAGTATGTCATCCACTGCCCACAGAGTTAGTTAAAATGTATCATCTACTATACATACTCTGAGAGTTGGTTACAGTAGGCTATCCACTGCACACAGAGTTGGTTACAGTGTATCTTTTATTGCAGATTTTCAGGTGACTTTATGAGTGTGATTAAGCAGAAGAATTAAAGTACTATAGTGACATAGACATTCTTATAGATCAATACAGTCTTTAAGCCCAAACATTTTTTATGACCTGTTGTAAAAAGATAAATAAAAGAACCATGGACTATCTAGGTAGTTTAATCAGTAAAGATGCCCTGAGTGTAGTCCTATCCAGCTGGATCTGGACTCACATGAACTCACTCCCAAAAGTTGTCCCCCAGTATCTACATGTATACTGTGGTAGAGAGGGAGAGAGAGAACCAGGAATATAAATAAATAAATACAATGATAATATTTTTTTAAAGACAGGATTATTTTAGCATAGTGCTTTATTTAAATCCAAGAGACGGGAATTTTTCCTTGTCAGAGAAAGTAGTGGTGAGCACTAAGCAAAGAGACCATGTTAGCTAACTGTTGTCTTGCTTGGAATTATCCAAGTAGCATTATATTTCCTAAAATTATTGGCTCTGTTTATTACAGGCTCAAGAATGCCACTCAGTTCCACACACCTCATTTCTCTCATCCACCCCACCCTCCCTTCCCCTGCCAGTCAAACATATTCCAGGAAATATGTTTGAAATTCATGGTCTGGGTAACAGACAGATCATTAAAATATAGCAAGGACTTAGATTTTTAATATAGCAAATTCAAAAGGGGAATAAACTGCATATAAATGAGAATTCTCCCCTCATCTCCAAAGCTCACCACTAAGATGATAATTGTCTTAAAGGCAGCGGGTTTAAATTGCCATATTTGTGTACCTGAACTTTTTTTCCATGTGTTTTCATTTTAATTTAGTCTTATGGGCATCAGACCTCAGTGTACACAATACTTTTTGTAGAAAAAAAAAGCTACTTTTTAAAAACTAGACAATGTAATTGATTTTCAAGGAGATGTAACTGAAATGAGTTTCAGACTTTTTTCCATGTGTTCAGTTAAAACTTGGTATCCAGAATAAGAGCCAACACTCTGTGTTTTTTTCAAATATATACAACAGAAAGTTGTGTGTTTCTAAATTGGTGTCTATTATTTAGTGATTAGCTTTCTGAAGTACTGTTGTGTGAAGCTATTTTTATAACTAATAGTCTTTATAATATCAGTGTTCACTAGGTGAGAGCCTTTGTTTTTCTGAGGAGCTTACTTTTTGCGATTGTTGTTCTTGGTTTTGGGTTTTTTGGGTTTTGTTATTATTGTTTTGGGAGAAGGTACTGTAAAATTCACCAAGCATCCATTTCATATTCAATCTTAAGGTGCAGATTATAGCCTGTGCCCATAAGTCATTTATATGTATGTGTCAGACATCTAGAACAATGAGACAACATAACTAGTGTGGGGGTGCTGGAGAGCACCTCAAGCAGACAGGATCAGTGTACATCAGCATAAGAAGTGGAATTGTGCTCATTTTCAGAGTGATGGGGTTTTTATTTCTTGAGCAAAGAGATGATATAGTGTCCTTGTCTAAATAAATAGACACTTAAATAAAATAGTGTCCTTAGCTCTTGTGAATACCTGATTGTTACTTTACTTTCTCAAAACTCAATAGTCTTTGAAATCAAACAGTATCTATTTGAGACTACCTAAAAGTGAAATTATAAATATTCCTCCATAAGGGTTCTAAAATATTCTTGGGGTCCTTAGATAAAGGACCTTCCTTCTTTTATTTATGGAAGAGTGGTTTGTGTGTTCATTTAGCCAGCAATAGTGTTTTTTTTTATTTTTTTTAATCCCCCCACAGAGGTGCTTGCTTTTGAGACCATCCTTGTTACATAGCCTTCTGAGTTCAAGACCTTTTTGTCTCGGGCCTCTGAATGCTAGAAGTATATAAGCATATGTCACCATTCCAGGCACTTAACAGAATATACTGACATGTGTGGCTATATGTTTTTTATCTGTAGGTTAGTGGTAGCATGTAATTGACAAGAAACTGCTGGAAATTGGAACACTAACAGAACTAAAGATTGACACCTGGGGGTGGGTATTCAAACAGAAGAAGGATCTCAAGTAGCATTCTGGGCCGCTTAGAAGGGTCAGCCAGTCTCTATGGGTTGCATTTACTTCATTCTCAGGATAATGCTTCTGAGGCATTCAAGAAATGTTAGGTTGTTTACATTCAGTTCTTTATAAATACAAAGCTATATATATGTAATGTGTTTACATAAACATCCTTTACTCTTTAAAGTAATTCTTATAGATAGGCTTTATTGTATGATGTTACATAGGAGAAAATGATAACTCAGAGTTTAAATGAGCAAGACAAATTCATAGTTGAAGAGCAGTAGAATTAGGATTTTTGAACTTAGACCAGAATAACTAGAATTGCATGATAACATGGGGCTCATCCACTTAGATTCTTTTGAGATTTACTACTACCCTCATACTTGAAGTTAGCTCTAAATTTACCCATTTGAAACCTGGTAAAGTTAAATCACTTATTACAGTAGCCTCTACTATTGGTGCTATAAGTCTTTTTATTCTCAGAAATGTACTAAGCACTTGCAATTTTGAATAAGTCTTTTTTGTCATAGTAACTTTATGTTTATTTTAACTGTCTCCTTTAATTTTTTGCCCACGCTGTAGGCTCTTCTGCCACACTCTCCCACAGGTTTCTTACAAAGCTAAGCACACTATGGACTATATGGAGTTTTGAGATTGCTTGTTGAAGGTCTAACAGCAGGCAGCTATTGCAGAGCATATGTGTCATCTGGGCACTGTCCTAGCACTTGGCAGCATCCTTGCTCTGTGGGGATGTGATCACCCTGCAGGAAGAAACTGAGCACAGAGGTTCAGGCCTTAACCAACATCATCCAGCAAGACTTTGCAGCAAGACTGATCTAAAAAGCTAGCAGGCTAGTTCTGGAACTCAGATGTCTCAATAACATGTCACCTTCTTCCAAAATGACTTTAGAAACCTAAGCTTTCAATCCTTGTAGTGTGCATACCATGACTCTCCTGGCCTGTGTATGTGGGTTGTTGTTGGTTGTACCGCTCTGTTATTTTGGGGGCTGGGTATCAAACCCAGGGTCTCATGACTGCTAGGGAAGGATTCTGTGATGGAGCTAAATCTCCAACCTATCTTTTCTTTATTTACTTTTTAAAACTGAGGATAGCTATTACAAAGTACTGAAGGAAAATACAATGCAGTATTGAATCACCATGATTTATTTTAATGGTTAGTCGAATTAAATGTAAAGCTTGTAATTTTGTATTTGTCCACAAGATGGTGAAATTCTCATTAGTTTTTAATTTCTTGAAACATAGAAATCATTAATTTATAATGCATTTTGTACTATTAATTTTTTGCAGCCCATCTGCTGGCAAGGCCAAGATTAGAACAGCACACAAGAGAATTATGATTCTGAACCATCCGGACAAAGGTAGGTAGGAGCTCCATTGCCATGGTCAGAGGTGTTGGCGAGTTTCTCAGTTTACTCAGACTCACCTACGTAATGCCTACCTGAAGGGAGCTGTCTCAGTCACTGGGGTTGATTTCTTCATAAGCAGTGGGCTCATGGTTCACAGTTCAGTGACTCAGTGAAAACAGTGAATTTGAGCTGGTAACTTTTAAGAACTGACTGGCTTTAGGGATGAGTAGCTGAACTCACTAATGTTCTCACATTTTGATCAAGGAAGAAAACATGAGCTATGAGACTGTGGGGGCAATAAACTGATTTGTGCATCATCTACTGTATCTGCTAAATCTTAAAGATTTCAGGTTTCTTCTACATCTTTGGAATTTGTCACATTTGGTTATGAATTTTTAAATATTGTTTAAGATGGTTCTGAGGCTGAGCTATTTATGTCTCAAACTGGCCAGGTTTTTAATGTAAATTTATCTTACAGAAAGACAATTATTATAACTTTAACTACACTGCAGCTGCTTGGGAGAGAAAGCCCCATATGTTCATCACTGTTTCTGCTTTAAAATAACAGATGGTAGAAAGTTGCACTGTATTTCGGAAGTCAAAGGGGGGGCAGGAAAGTGAAGCCTTCTTAGATTCTTATTTATAGACTTTCAGTTTTGTAATTGTTTTGGAGAAAAATTAAAAACAAATTTTGGATTCTTCTGCATTTTGACACCAAAATAAAGCATTCTTTTTCAGCCTCTCAACTTAATTACTTACTATAAAAAATTCTTTTCACTGAACACAATTGTTGTCCGTTTTGTGCTCACTGTTCTTTAGTGTGAATAAACAAGAGACTAAACTTTGAAAAGAGGTTTTACTTAAAATTTCTAACGAGCTTCAGCAGTTCCTGGAGGATCCACTCAACTAATCTGCTCTTCATTGTGTGCTTTCAGAACCCCGGCTGAGCAGGCCCGTGTCTAAGGGCCTCCTGAAGTCCTTTTTCTCCTATGTGTCCTCTGCCCCTTCTGGGTCAAGTGTTCGCTCTTGGCTGTGATTGGTTGCAATAGTATTAAGTTCTCCTGTTTGTCAAATGATTGACAAGTTGTTGGTCCTTCCTACCAGGAAGGAAACAAATTCTAAAGTGTATCCAAGAGCGAATGTTGTTTTACATAAAAATTATAACATTTGCATTTGATGGGACCCAGTAGTACCCAAAATAATTACTTAGAAATGTAGTTATTAGCTATATCTGATCTGTGTCAGACAGGATGCCAGTCTACCCACTAGTGCCCTTCTGGCTGCCTCTGTGTTAACAATTGAATGAGTGAGAAGGGATGGGCCACGGAGATAGATAGTGTCCTCTGCCAGCATTGCAGCCTTGCATCTCCTTAATTTCTCCGGATCTTAATTTTTAACATGTATAAAACAAAGGGATTTATTCTAAAGTCCTTTTGTTTATGGAACTTAATATCATATTTTATAAGTATGAAGGAAGGAACTGCACTCTGTCTTTCTCTTCAGATCACATGTTAAAGATATCTCAGTCTTTTCATACTTAATACCTTCTAAAGGTGTATTGATGCTGTGATTTACGCCCCCCCATCATTTGTTCTAAATCCTACTCACGTGGCAGCTATGATGGTTGGTGTTAACTGTCAGAGGGGGACAGACCTATAGCCATGCCTGTGTGGATGATCTTGATTACATTCACTAGGTAGGAAGTCCCACCCACTGTGGATGACACTATTCCCTGAACAAAGAATTCTGGGCTGTATAAAATAAAAAAAGCTGGTTGAGCACTATCATTCTTGTGTTCCTTAGTGTCTTCTGTCCTGTGTGACCAGTTGCTTCCAGATCCTTCTGCCTTGACCCCTCTGTCATCATAGACCTTGAACTGTGAGAAAAAACCTTTTCTCCCTTGAGCCTCCTTTGAGTATTTTATCACAGTAATAAGAAAATAAAGTGAGTCACATTTGGGAAGAAAGAGAAGTACAATGAACTAAGAGGGATGTGATGAAGTTGGAATACTGACTTGTAAATCTGAAAACTGTCTTTAGAGAAGTAACAGTTTTTTTGTTTTTTGTTTTTTTGTTTTTTAACAAAAATGTTTTATTGACCTTGGAGAAAGAAAGCCCAGAATATTGCAAAGCATAGCAGTGAGCAATTCTGTTCTGCCTGTGCCTTTTCTATTTTCCCAGCATAGTTCTTCTTACCAGGTCAGAACTGGGTACTGTAAGCCCTTTCAGATGCTAGCCTACCCCAGTGCCTGTGTTCCCCCAATTCTGACCAAAGTCACTTTTTCTGTTTATTACCAGCTAGTGGGATAAACTTGAAGCAGCATGTGTGTGACAAGCTCTGACTTCTTACGTACTTCCTTATCAGGTTGTACAAAGAAAATGACTTCAGAAAATGAATGTGGGAAGTGGCTGGAAATAATGTTTTGTAACTAGTTTGAAATGACCATTCAGGTATCTTTCCATAAAAAGTAATAAAAATTACTTTAGTATTTAGTATTCTAAAAGACTAATGTAGTAAAGAATATCTTGGGTCTTTGATCTGATGGTTTAAGGCTAATTTCTTAGTTTGTCAACTTTTAACTCTTGAAGAAAGGAATTATTTGCTATAAAGCCAGTAGTTTGATATAATGTCTGATCAACATCCAAACAAGAAGATAGACAGGCAAAATTGAAAACTGTAAGCTACACTTTCATTCCTCTCTTCCGTTTTGAAAATGGTATTTCCTGTATCTGAGGAAGCTTAAAAAAATGTTCTAAACACACAAAAACTGAGCAGACAGAGCTTTCTACTTTCATGTCTGTCATGCAGGCTGCAATACAGAGAGACATGCTTGCTTGAGCAGCCAGTGCCATGAGCTAAGCCTTGTGGCAGGTTTGAAGTTTTGCTTAGGCAGAGAGAAAAGGTTACAGATGCAAAATAAGGCGGTTCCAATGATGGAAAAAGCCTTCTAACCCAGGTTACAGTGTGTTTGACAAAGTATGTAGGCTTAAGGAAAAAAAAAAAAGGTATAAACAGTCATAAAAATAAATGAATAGTTTAGAAATAAATTCTTTAAATAAAGAGTAATTAAAAAAGAATAAGCCACGTGGAGATGGAAAATACACAGGAAGTCAGGATCCTGTATGTTGCTGTGTTGTCTTTGAATTTTTTGTTGCCAATGAACAAATAGCTGCTAAGAGACACTGGATCATGGAAACCACTAAATTAAATCAACCTATATATCTTTAAAATGTCTTAACTTTTTAAAATAGATGGACTTAAAAATAAGTCAAAAATTATGTTACAGTATGCATTTGTTTCAACAGGGGAAAAAAAAGGCTGTGAATTCCTCTATTTATGGGGAGTATTTTATATACATCTGTTAAGTCCAGTTAATCTGTGGTTTACTTGGTGCAAAAGTTCTTTGTTCCCCTTCCTTCTCCCTTTTTTAAGTTTGGAAAGCTTATTTAAATATGAGAGTGAAATATTCTAATATTGTGTCAGCCCAAACATATGTAGTCTTTTATGACTTTTAGTATTTGTCTTATTAAATTAGAGGCTTCAATGTTTGGTGCAAGAATGTTTACAATTACATCTTAATGAATGGTTTTATTTTTAAATATGCAATGTCCCCCTTATCTCTTTAGTGTGGATTTGAAATCTACTTTATCTGATACAAAGATAGCTATGCCTGTTTCATTGTGATCTCCAGTTGCTGGAAGCTTGTTTTCTGTCCTTAGAGGCTGAGGTTTTGGGTATCTTTGCTGGCTAAGTGAGTTGGAGACAGCATATACTTGATTCTTCCTTTTCAATCTTGTCCATTAGTCTGTGAGGCTATATACATTTAAGATTATTATAGAAAGATAGATGATGATAAATAAATAGATAATAAAAAGATTATTGTAGAAAGGGGTTTGGTCTTTCCTGTCAGTTTATTCGGTGATGTGTTAGTTATTGGTATTTCTTTTCTCTCTCTCTCTCTCTCTCTCTCTCTCTCTCTCTCTCTCTCTCTCTCTCTCTCTCTCATATTAGTTCTAAGGGTTTGCTGCATTACTATGATGGACATGGCAGTTCTTTCCCACATCTACTAGTCCCCGTCTTCTTGGGTCCCTCCTGACCTTTTGATCAGTGGATTGAAAAACATCAGAATAGAAAGAATTAGGCAGAGACAGAAAATATAGTCGCAGGGGCTGCCAGACAATACTGAAGCCTCAAGTTTATTTCTCAGGGCCTTTTTATACCCAAAGCCAGGGGAGGCAGAAAGATCTCCTCTCCAGGACACCATGGTTCAAAGTACCAACAAACATGATTATCTTCCTCAATTCATAAAATATTCTGTTGTTTGGCCTTGAAGGGTAAAACACCTGGTAACCACACCTTTGCCTAAACTTTCTGCCCGTACAACCTTGAGGAGCAAAACAAACTCTCTGACCTTAAGTCAGGATGGAATTAGAATCTTTGTGTGTGTGTCATGTGTGCCTCCCCCCACCCCACAGTGTATAAGCTTTCATATATTTTCCTGAAGGGGACTTTCTTTCTTCCTCCCTGTAAATATTTCTTTAAGAATTTCTTCAGAATTGACATCCTAAAATTTGCAGGCAAATGGATGGATTTGGAGAATATCCTCCTGAGTGAGGTATCACAAGCCCAGAAAGATAAGCTAAATGCAACCCCTGAAAAGCTTGGGATCAGAAGGAACTTAAGAGAGACGTCCAGGGAGTCCTCTAGGAAGAGAAAATTGAGAAGATCTCCTTAGCTAATTGAGAGCATAAAGAGCTGCAACCAAGAAGAGGTGGGACCAAATCATGAGAGACGAGGAAGATTGAGTGAGAGCAGCAACATGGAGGGAGAAAAAAAAAGGAGAGATGGAGATCTTAATAAAGGAAGCCAATGTGAGGTTGGAAAAAGACCAGGTGCTAGGGTCACCCATAAGAACTCATAGGATGTCCCTTACTAGGTCTCCAACCAATAGTGAAGGTGTTGCCTAGACAAGACTTCCCCTAAAATCAAACTAATAGACACCCCAAGTGCCATCACAGAACTTATATCCAACAATGAATAGAGATGGAGACAGAGACACATGGCTGAACGCTGGGCTGAGCTCCTGGTCCAACTGAGAGCAGGGGAGAAGAGTCTGTATGAGCAAGGGGATAGGGCTTTTGAGGAAAATCCCCACAGTGATGGCTGGCTGGAGCTCTGGGGAGCTCACTAGGGAACAGCCACTGGGAAACCTTCAAGAAAAGGAACTAGGTCCTCCAAGGATAAGCAGCTATCCACAGACATGGACAGTATGTGGAGCCTCAAGGGGAGACTGTGTTTCTCTGTGTGGACTGGCACTTCCAGAGCCCACTCTCCCCTGAGGAACACCTAACCCAGTCATGACATTGCGATGAGAAAATCACCTGCCTGGAGTGGATGCTGAGCTGATGCACCTTGGAACTTCTTGCCCCTTTAGGGCAGGGGATGGGGGGTGGGGAGGAGGGAGGTTGTATAGACAAGGAGGGTTTGGGAGAGGGAAGGGAGGGAGAGGAAGGGGATACATGAACAAAAAAGACTTTATTTTTTAAAAAAAAATAATAAAAATAAAATATGGAAACATTTAAAAAAAAAAAGAATTTCAGTACTGGCCTGGTTGTCATGAACTGGATTAATTTGTGTTAAATTTATCTTAAAATATCCTTATTGCTCCATCAGTTTTTGAAAGATACTTTTGGAGGTATAACATTCTTGATCCTCAGGTTGTTTAATCTCCAAGTTTGAGATGTTTTATTTAGTCCAAGCTCTTCTGACTTGTATTGCTGTTGATGGAAAGTCTGTGGTGATTCTGATATTTCCACCTTTGCATATAAGTCAGTGTATTTGTCATGCTGCTTTTAGGATTTTTTTCTTTATTTTGTATTTTTGATATACTGACATGTGCCTTAGAGAGTTTTCTTTCTTATGTCTGTTGGGAACACTGTAGACTGTGTTTGGATGCCTGCTTTTTTCCCTTGACACGTTTTTCCTGCTATAATTTTATTAAGTAGTCTGTCTATTCCTTCTGTACTGTGAATTCTCAAGGTCATGGTGCGGCAGGGTGTGAAGTGCTGGCAGAAGTCAAGACCCTATAATATGTGTTGGCCAAGATGAGAGACTGGCAGCCAGCATCCACTTCTATTAGGAAGCTCTCACTAGGCTGTGCCCTGGGCCCTCAGGAGGCAGAGGCAGGTGGACCTCTGTGTTTGAGGCCAGTGTGGTCTAAGAGTAAGTTTCAGGATGACAGGGCTATATGGAGAAACCCTGTCTTGAAAAGCCAAAAAGAAAAATATGTATGTATACTGTGCATATATTATATAATATGCATAATAAATATAATATAACTATATATACAGAATGTATACACATGTATATCTATATTTATGTATGTGTACCTCAGTTAACTGTTTGTCCCGGGATTCTTTGGGATCTAATAATCATTTCATTCATTTTAAACATTTTTGTTTGACTCCTTTTCAGTGTTGTGATCTTTACTAAGTTTGTCCTCTATTTTGGACTTTCATTTCTAATTTACTGTTTCATTTACTTTGGAGAATATGTTATCAATCTCCTTAATTTATTTATCCATTTATTCTATATATGGTTATTAATTCTTTTAAAAAGTAAGATTCTGGATTTTTTTTTCTCAAGTATTTTTACAATCTCTTTTGTTTCGGGTTCCTTTGTAGGGAATTGGTTAGCGGGGTAGGCATGGTAGTTACATCACAGTCAGTCCTTGTGTTTATTTGTCACGTGTTTCCTGTAGGGAATTGGTTAGCGGGGTAGGCATGGTAGTTACATCACAGTCAGTCCTTGTGTTTATTTGTCACGTTTTTCCTGTAGGGAATTGGTTAGCGGGGTAGGCATGGTAGTTACATCACAGTCAGTCCTTGTGTTTATTTGTCATGTGTTTCCTGTAGGGAATTGGTTAGCGGGGTAGGCATGGTAGTTACATCACAGTCAGTCCTTGTGTTTATTTGTCACGTGTTTCCTTCTGTTAAAGTGGTTTTGTCTTTTAGTTTTGATTTCTCCTTCTCAGATGATCTGGGGAGGGGGATAATGTGTTCTTTAAAACTTGAAAGAAATCCAGGCAGCGGTATGACACACCTCTAATCCTAGCACTCTGAAGGCACACATAGGCAGATCTCTGTGAGTTCAAGGCTAGCCACCCAGGACTGCACAGAGAAACCCTATCTCAAACAAACAAAAATTCTTGAGAAAACTAAGTAAAGGGAGAAATAGTTAAGGTAAAAGCATGCTCCATTTTTTTTTAACTAGCTGTATATCGTGATATTTAAGCACTTTTGATTCTATAGGAAATACTCTATTTTGTTTTCAGATCAAACCCCAGGACTTTATGGAACTTACCTTCTGCAATTAGCTTCTTTTCTCTTCAGTCTAAATTTATGTATTTAATCATTTTAAATGTGTGTTAATAGAAGTAGTATAATTCTTATAAGATTTTTGTTATAATTCTTATAATTTTTTCACATCCTTAAAAATGTAATTGTTTTACATTGTTTATCTCTACTCTGGCTTAGCAAAGACTGCTTATCTTCTCATGTCAGTCTCTGCCTTCAGTCTCTTATGGTCTGTAGTTGTGTTACATAGATAAGGAATTACGTACACAAGTAGGTAGTTGGGAAAGGAAAGATTTCTTCTTTCCAAGATGCCTAAGGGGACTCTGTTACCACTGAACCAGAATTCAGCTGTGGGTTTTTTGTTTTTGTTTTTTAAATTAGTTGCATTTGGAATCTAAAACCACACTAATGAATTTCAAAAATTTACTACATAAAATATACAGGTCTATCATGAACTTTGAATTGATTTTTATAACTAAGTATGATTTTGTAACTTCATTTACTGGTCATTTAGAAAGTACTTCTTCACTGAGAGTTCCAGATGAGCCAAGTGTTGATGTATTTCATTGTGGAATATTTCTCAAGATGTAGTCTGGTCATTAGCAGCAAACTTGGGCTCACTTTAGACCTACAGAATCAGAAACTAGGCAGGACCAGCACTCTGTGTTTTTATCAAGTCCTCTAGAGAGTCTGATACCAGCTGATATATGAGAACTTCCAAAGTTTCCAACCCAGGTCCAAGGATGTTCATTAGAACTGGTTCTGACCTCTGTTGGCATTGTTCCCTGGTCATTTGGAATGTTTAGAGACCAAAGCTCCCTGCTTCTTTCTGAACCTCTCTCTTCTGCCTTGGTCATGTCATCTTAAGTCATATCTCAACCCCATTTCTGTCTCAACCCCATTCCATGTTGGATCCTAAACTCTTCTTAATGCAATTATCTTTCTAGCTCATGGAGAGCAAGTAGTCCTGCCCTTGAGCAGCTTTCCCTGGCCATTTGCCTGTGTTGTAGCTCCTTTTCCACAGCAAGAACAGGCAAATACTGTGAGAGAGGGCGGTGATAAATGTCAGAAACACCATCATAATCTTTTCAGCTTCCCCATGTCACTTCCAAAACTCTTGGATACTTATAGGCTTATTTCCTTAATTACCTCTTTATAAGCCCAAGAAACAGGAAGAAGTTTATTGTTTTGATTTTATTGGAGTTGCCTTTAATTTGGTTATTTTCACTGAACAGCTGTTTCATCATTACCAAGAGCAGAAGTTGAAGAAGTTGACTTGAAGCATCTGACAGGCAGATGAATGGGGCTGTAGATTGTCTAGTAGGCCAGACTTACTTTGGGATGGAGAGAAGCAAATGCTCTTGACATAGTCAGTAACCATCTCAACTGATGCTGGAAATAAACCACTCCTGATTGAGTTCTGAATTAAAGAATTTAACAGGTAGCAGAGCCATTTATTGAAAGAAAGGTGACAGAGAGACAGAGACAGAGAGAGAGCAAGTCAATTTTAGACAGGATTGGAGAAAAGAATATTGTCTTTTGAAGTGCTTAGGAGATACTCCAGGTGGAGCTGGAGAGTAGAAAGGTGAGCAAATCAAGAGTCCAGAAGAGGAGTCTGTACTCAGTCTTGTCGCTCCAGCTACTCTAGAAGCTGAGGTAATCTGCCAGAGCAAGTTCAACGGCAGGCTGGCTGACATAGAAGACCTTGTCTTGGTTTTGTTTTGTTCTAGTGGGTTTGAAATATAGCCCAGTGGTGAATCACTTACATGGTATGTACAAACCCCCTAGATTCAGTCCTCTGCACTACAGAAATAGTCCCAAGTAAGAAAGTCATAGACAGTGAAAGTATGTGTTGAGATAGAGCAGAGAGATGGATGTCCAGGTGTGAGGAACTCAAATATTTATAAATTAGGAAAGATCAGCAAAAGAAATGGAAGGAGAAAATAATATAATAAAAGGTGAGATGGAGATACATTTGAGAAAACCAACTGAGCTGGGCTGAGTGCTGAGGGTGGGGAGGTGGGCACATGGGGTTTGGTTCAGATTTGGTTTAGTGTTAGTGTTAGATAGAAGACTCTGTGCTGGGCAGTGGTGGCTTGTGCCTCTAACCCCAGCACTAGAAGACAGAGGACAGGGTTATACAGAGAAACCCTGTCTCAAAGAAACAAAGAAAAAAAGATAGAGGAGGAAGGTGGGAAAGAAGAAGAATTATGTGTTACCTTAAAGACAGTTTCAGCTGGCACTGGTTTAGAAGGGAAAATACTTAGACAACCGTTTTGAGATTTGTGAGGAAAAGGAAGAAATGGAGTAAGCTGCAAGGAGGACTATAGCATTTCAGAAGACAATGTGGGGATGCTGGGAATTTTGAGCAAATTTGTGTTATTGGTGAAATGATCAACTAGAAAGATTGATGAGTTAGAAGAGATTACACTTAAATCACATAAATGTTCTTTTAGGTTCTTGAATCAACTGTACAAATATAGGACAGAAATTTGGCAGTGTTTGGTGCAAAAAAGAGCCATGGGTGTATAGTTACTCTCAAAGCCTGCAAGGCTCCTTAGTATAATAAAAACTACAAAAAAAAAAATGTATGCAGTTTTAATGTATTTGAAGGACATACAGTGTCGTTATTAGGAACCAGGTACTACAGCTGTTGACCCAGCAGTGCTGAGCCTCAGGTCTTTAAACTCACCTGTGGAGATATGTATTTATTGAGGTTAGTAAAGTGTGTGTTTCAGTGCTGCATGGTAGAATAGCAGATACTTGGAGCCATCGTCACAGTAAATCTTAGACCACTGTAAAGAAAAGATGCCCTTTGGCTGCTTAGGTTTTATGTCACCTTGATAAAAGCTAAAGTCTTGAGAAGAAGCGCCTTTTGTGAGTAATGCGTGAGGACCCTTTACAGGAGTTTCTGCCTGCTCTAAGAAAACAAGCTGAGCAAGCCTGTAAGCAGTGATCCTCTGTGGTCTCTGATTCACCTCTTGTCTCCAGGTTCCTGCCTTCCTTGGGCTGTGAATGTGACATAAACTGAATAAGGCCTCCCCTCCCCACATTGCCTTTGGTCCTGGCAGCTGCCCTTCTTTGCTGTTTTCCACCAGCAGTAGAATTCAGGCTAAACGGACCCACGCTTCCCACTCCTGCTTCTCAGTTCTATTCCATCTATCAGGTCCTTGTGCCAGCACAACACCGTCTTGATTATAATTGCTGTGAAAGAAGTTTTCATGTTGTACACCGTTAGCTCTGCTTATTCTTCTATTGCAGGATTGTTTGGGCTGTTCTGGGTACCTTTCAATTCTGAGTAAGTTTTACTATCAGCCTTTCAGTTTCTACAAAAAAGTTTTAATAGGAATTGTCTGAATCTGTAAAGTAGTTTGTGGAGTTTTGCTGTTATAACAGTGTTAAGTGGTCTGATTGTGTGTAGGGGGGGTGTTTTCTCATGTATTTAAATCTTCTGTAATTGTATCCATGTGTTGTGGTTTTCAGAGTATAAGTTTTGTACTTCTCTAATTTCCTATTTTTGATGCTGTTATGAATGATTTATTATCTTGGTTTCATTTGAGGGTTATTCATTGCAAATGTATAAGAATGCAATGATTATGGTCTGTTGGTCTTATATTCTGCAACCTTGGTGAGATCATTGGTTCTAATAGTGTTTTCTGGGGATGGGTTCTTTGTATATAAGATCATATTATCCATTGATAGAGACATATTTTGACCTCTTGTATTCTTATATGAATGCTTCTTGTTTTTCTTAACAAATGCCTTATTTTAAAACCCCAGTAAAATGTTAAATACAAGTGATAAAAATGGACATCTTTGGTTTTATATCTGATCTTAGGAGAAAAGTCTAGTATTTTACCATTGAGGGATTTAGATCGAACATTCTGTGATTGTCCCTTATCAGACTGGGAAAAAACGGGCCAGAACTATGGGCTTCTTTAACTGTTCCTACTTTGCTGAGAATTACAGGTCTTTACTGCTTCCTGTCTCTGGGAGAAATGCTTCTGTGTACTTGATAGAAGAACATACTGGATAGTACCCTATTGCTTTCTTTCCTTCCATCAAAGACATGTCACTTCATGAACATACTCAGAGTGAACAACACAGAGAGACTTAAGACATGGTTACTTTTCAAGAATTTATTATCTAATGAGAGCCAGGCACATGCTTTACAAGATTAATAGCAAGGAATTATTTCAGTGTTCCAAAAAAAAAAAAAAAATGACCATCAGATTAAGGGTTTGAATAAAATAAGAAGGAAGCAGCCAGTGTTTATGGCAGGAATAGTGAGCAGGCAGGCAGTCCCACAGAGGAAGTCATTGTGAGATGTTGACTAGGGAGCACAGGTTCAGGCAGCAGGTTAGCTCTGTGGCATCTGTCAGCTGGGTAGAATTCGTGAATTTGCTCTCTCTACCTAAAGAAAATAAGCAAATCAATACAGGTGGAGTTTGAAGTTGAGTTGAGGCAGTGCATTGTAGTGGCCGTCCCCAGCCTGGGCCTTAGCTTGTGTTTAATCATATCTATGGCTTATCATGTTTATAGCTGGGTATGGTTCTTCTTTGTTTGTTTGTTTTAAAGGTGTTGGGATTGAGCCTAGGATTTTGCGCCTGCTAATCTGCTCCTTTCCCACTGAGCTATATCTCTAACCCCTAAGATTGATAAAAGATTGATTTTTTATATTTATTTTTATTTTATGTGAATTGGTGTTTAGCTTGCATGTATAACTGTGCAAGGGTGTCAGATCTTGGATTTTTATTTTTTAAAATTATGTGTAGGTGTTTGTGTGTGCATGTAGATATGTGCACATGAGTGCAGGTGTCCACAGAGGTATCAGATCCCTGGAGCTAGTTATGGAGGGCTGTGAACTGCCTGATGTAGGTACTTGAAACTGAATTTGTGTCCTGGAAAAGTGACAAATGCACGTAACTCATGATCCATCTCCATCCTAGTACTGAAGTTTTTCTGCTATAAATTGTCATGTTTCAGAAACAGTTATTATTAGGGTAAAGAAATGCTGAGTTTTAAAATTTTTTATACTCTATCCATCAACTTGATTTATTTATGAAATCAGTGATTTGTCGTTAGGTCATTTTGGATTTTCTGTGGAATAGTTGAAATCATTTATAAACAGATTATTTCTTTCTGGTTCTTATTCTTTTTGTGTTAGAGAGAGGAGGGGCAGGAAAAGCTACAATGGAAGACTCTCCATATGGTGTCATATGCAGCAGCAGTGATGGCTACTGTCTTTTTCTTGTCTTCACTGGGATCCAGAGATCCCAGCCATTCACTAGTAACAATACCATTGGCTATCTTTCTGATGGCTTTAGACCACAAACACGCTCAGCTCCTGCTGAGAGGATGCTATATTTTTCTTGATCTGTTATATTTTTCTTGATCTGTTACTGCATTGCTAAGGCCAACCTTGCACTTCTGATATAAACCTAACTTGGTGGTGCTATTTGGTCTGACTACATAAGTGAACATAATGTTTCTGAACCTACACAAGTAAGAGGTGCTGGTTTATGGTTTCTTTTCTTGTGATATTGCCATCAGAGTTTGTTATTAGAGGTAGCCCTGGGCATATAAAAAGATGAGTATGTTTTCTTTTTGTTTAGGTTGGTTGGTTTTTACCAGGGCTTGGATTTGTTGATAAAATTTTGGTTTAGGAATGTAATTACAGATTCAGCTCTTTAGGTAAATAGGATATTTTTTATTTTTTATTTTTTCCGATTTTCTTTTATTGGTTAAGATAGGCCATATTTTTCCTGGAATTACTTTTCATTTAAAATTTTCACTTTAGCATGAAAATGATTGGTTGTTTTATTTTTAAAGTTATTTCATGTATGTGATGTGTATGTGGGGGGAGTGTGTGCATGTGTGCAGGTCAGAGGACAGCTTGTGGCATCCCTTCTCTCTTTGTACATCTGAATCCTCAGGGTATTCAGCACGTGACTTTGCGCCAGTTCTTATTTATTTATTTATTTTACTTTCTTGTTAGTTTAAAAGAAACTAACTTCTGACCTTGGTGGTGCATGTTTTTAATCCCAGCACTTGGGAGGCAGAGGTAGATGGATCTCTGTGAGTTTGAGGCTAGCCTGGTCTACAAAGCAAGTTCTAGGACAGCTAAGGCTGTTATAAAGAAACCCTGTCCTGGGGGTGGGGGGCAGCCACTAACTTTTGATTTTGTTGACTCTCTCTCTTGAATGCTAATTTATTTTGTGATATTTTCTTTTATATGTGTATTATTTATAAACATTGAGACTCTCTAGATATGTTGTTGGTTCCTATCAGAGTTGTGTGCCAATACTGTTCAAGCACTATATTGTATATGATTTGTATTTTTACCTTAATCTCTGGTGACTTTTAAAAAATGTTCTAGTTTTTTAATTATGTAGCAGTGCCTGCGTGTGGATGTGTGCATGTGAGTGTGGCAGCCTGCTGCAGAGGGGCCAGAGGATTGATTTCCCGGAGCTGGGACTAACAGGCTGCCTGTGCTCCTCACCTCTGAGCTGTCTCACTAGCCCTGGTGACTGCTGTAAAATACAACAAATGAATTTACTAGAAAACTGAGTTGTATAAAGTTGATCTGTAATATTTTCAAAACCCTTGGTTTCTAAGCTTGTCTTGCCACTGCCAACAGAATGCACTTGCTGATTTTGATATTTTTAAGTTTGCTGAGACTTGGTGTTTGTTCTAAGTTTGCAGCTTTAAATTTGTATCTTGCTTTTGTAGGGTGGAATGTTTAAAAACATCAGTTCAATCACATTTGGTTTTCATGTTATTTGTTTTTATGTTTTTACTCTTTTTCTTACTCTAATGAATTATTGAAACCTGCTAAACCCCTGGTGATAGTGGACTGTGTGTTTTTCCTTTTGGTTGTGACTGTTTTCTTTATATGTTCTGATCTTAAGATATTAAGCATGACAAAATCTAAATCTTTATTACTGCATTTTGCCTTAAAGCAGTTTTCCTGTCATAATTAGCCTAGCAATGCTCACTTTATTTTCATTGATATGAGTCTTTATATTATTTGAAAGTGAAGTCTTCTCTAACCAATGTGTATTAGGTTGATTTTTTAAAATAAATAAACCATATAGGATAATCTACAAACAAATTTTTACTCTTATGTGCTCTTTGTTTGTTTTCTGTTATGAGCCTGTAGTGGCTTATAACTTAAATATTTAGAATGTATATTGTCAATTAAAGGTTATAGCTAAGATCAGTTAATATTTTTAATATATTTTAGAGCACTCAAGTACCTGGCACTCCTTGCTAGCCCAAACAGTTAAGCAGCTGACAAAGATAAGCCTTTTGTGTTCCAAGGTCAATTGCAGAGATAATCATGAAATCAACTTATAGGGTTATGAACTTCTTTGTAATTCTCATTGTGTGTTCAAGGTCACCCATGTGATATATTCCTTAAATGTTTATCGTGTTTCATATCTTGATATGAAAATGTCAGTGGTGTCCTCAAAGGCAAGTCCTGAATACAGCTTCCTCCAGCTCTACTGCTTACTTTTTCCTCTATAACAATAGAAGGCCTGAGGAAAGCCAGGGCAGTTTATATCTAGTCTGTCTAAATTCTTTGGGTCTCTTAAAAGTTGTGAGGCATTACAATATTTTCAACATCTGTAGATAGTTTGTACTTAAGAGAAAAATACAAAATAAAAGCAGAGACTGGAAACTGTAATGTGATTGTTAGCTCAGGTATTATTAAACAATGGCAGCGTTCTAGAATAAAAACTAGGATTATGATATGCAGCTTTAGTGTAACAATTTGGATGTGTTTTTGCATGTCAAGTAAGCATTGTTCATGATTATAATGATTCTGTATTTGAAATTTACCTCAATTTGCTGTTTGCATTAGAAATAATTCATTGCAAAGAGCTAAAAAAGAGCTGACTTAATTTTATTTGAGGGTGTTGTAAATCTAAGACTACATTGTAAATGTCATTTCAGAGAACAGGGAGATTTCTTATAGCATTATTGTTATTATCACTCAGTTATTAGTGTAAGTTCATTTATCTTAGCAAACATGATTCTTAGCACTACACTATATATTTGCCTTTTAAACAAGTGTTTATTTTGTGAAATTATGTAAGTCATGAAAAGACTCCTTTAGATGGATTTACCTCCTTTCTAAAGGTATTATTCCTAAAAGTAATATTTATTGCTTTTAAAATGTAACTATGAAGAAACAATGTTATTTTGTTTACTCAGTCATACACTTAATTCTAGAAAATATTCTAGTTGAATGTCTATATGGTAACCAGTAAGTGTTTTTCAACTAATTATAACTCATGTAGAAGAATGCAAATAGATCCATATCTGTTACCCTGCACAAAACTCAAGTCCAAGTGGATCAAATACTGCAACATAAATCCAGTTACACTGAACCTAACAAAAGAGAAGGCGGAAAGGAGCTTTGAGCACTTTGGCACAGACTGCTTACTTCCCTAACATAACACCCGTAGCACAGACACTGGGAGCAACAAATGGGACCTCCTGAAACTAAGAAGCTTCTATAAGGTAAAGGACATGGTCATCAAGACAAAACAGCAGCCTACAGAATGGGAAAAGATCTTCACCAACCCCACATCTGACAGAGAACTCATCTCCAAAATATGAGAGAAACTCATTTTTTTTAGAAATTGTATTTTGACTGATGGGTACCTGTAATACTTCACTAAATAAGTTTAATTTGTGCTGTTTTGATTTCTGATAAGCACATAAAATAGTTTGTCAGAAGAAAAATGTATGAGAAAATACCTGAATTGTGGTTGTTGTTGTTTTCCTGTATTGAATTTTAAAATGTCAGTAACGGCCTGAGCTTTAACCGTTCATTTCTCCTTGTCCTCCCAGGTGGATCTCCTTACTTAGCATCCAAAATAAATGAAGCAAAGGACCTGCTAGAAGCATCCAACAAACATAACTGATGCTGAAGGACCACACCAAAGGAAAACAAATGCAAAGCTCTGAAAGTTCTAAGAAGAATGTGGAGCATGATCTTGCTTCATATGACCAAGTCTGTTCTTCTTTGAGTGTGCAGCAATAAAAGACATTCGGCCTTGCTCTTCATTCCCTTTGAAGGGGAATTCATACAGTCCTGGCTGGTGCTTTGCCACATCATTTCATATGTAGCACTGTACTTGTAAAGACGTTAGTATAACTCCTGACACATAGAACAGTGTGACCATCATGGTGGATCAGGTTTTAGAGGACAGTGAAATTTTCTTCTCAGTCCTTATGCCCTCATTGTCCCTTGCTTTAGAAGAATTTTGGACTCTTTCAATGTCAGGGGCTTTAAATGTTTTGAGACCAAGAAATCCAAAATGTATGTAATTTACTAAATAGTGATTTGTAGAGCGCTTCTTGGAACTTTAAAGGGAACTCTGTTCTGAGATCTATAGCTATAGGTAAACGTGAGGACTTGGAGAGCCACTAATAGGATTAAGGATTTACAAAGCCAACCCTGTGAGCAAAGGCTGGAAATAGCTGGGAGAAATCTGAGGCATTTACATTTAATGAATAATCTTCCTATCTATGTATTTATTCAGTAATTCATTCTGTGAATATTTATTGACCCTACTATGATGTCTAAGGTACTGTAGTGGGTTCTCTGAGAGCCACATGTATGAACCAGCCATGGATAATGACCCAGAAGAAGTTTTATATAGTGAAAAGATAAATCATATAAGTAGCAAATACACAGGTACAGATCATCTGCTAAAATGCAAAGAAGGACAGCATACTTCAAATCTCATACTTGAGAGGGTCCTTCTGGAACAAGATAGAACCCTGGACTTAACAAAAAAAATAAACTACAAAATACCATATAATTGTGAGTCAGTATTATTTCCTCTGAAATCAGAATTAGCAGATATAGACATCAGCCTCTGTGATTAGAATGAAGGTTTTCTCAGAAGTAAATGATGGACAGAGTACTTGTGAAAAGCAAGCCCTGTAACTTAGGGTGTGTGTATGAGTCACCCAAGAAGTAGCTTGGAGTGTCTTTCACTTCATTATCCTACTAAGCATGTTCTTAATCTTGAGAAGTTAGTTTGTGAGTCTGTAACTGTCTTAGTTAGGGTTTCTCTTTCTGCGAAGAGACACTGTAACCACAGCAACTCTTCTTATAAAGGAAAGCAGTTAAGTGGGGCTGGCTTACAGTTCAGAGGATTAGTCCATTTCCATGGAGAGAAGCCTGGCAGCACGTAGACAGACATGGTCCTGCAGAAGGAGCTGAGAGTCCTGCATCTGGATCTGCAGGCAGCAGAAGGAGACTGTGTGCCACACTAGGCATAACTTGAGCATGTGACCTAACCCTAACAATGCCCACCCCTCATAGTGACACATTTCCAGCAGGGCCACACCTATTAGCACCACTCCCTATGGGCCAAGCATTCAGACGCGCGAGTCTGTGTATGGGAGTCATTCCTATTCACGTCATCACAATAACCCTCATCTATAAATTAAAAATTAATCATATCTAGGAAGGTGGTTGTAGAGCATAAAGGTATATAAGTAGTCGTGTAGTAAATGTTTAAAATATAAAGTATTTGTTTACTGTCTATAACAGGCTTTCTAAGACCTAGCCCCCAAATCATGACCGAGACTCACATTATAAATGTTCAGCCTTATTTTATGTTTGTCCCATTAGCTCTTATAAATTAGTTTAACCTGTTTCTCTGTATCTCTGTTCTGCCTCAGGCTTTTTAACCTGTCATTCTGTATGTCCTACCTCCCTGCTCCCTCTGTGTTTGGCTGGTGAATATATATTGGCTGGTGTCTCCTTCTCTTCTCTGTTCTCTTCCTTCAAGCCTAGAATCCTCCTCCTACTTTCTCTCTCTGCCAGCTACTCCTGCCTATCCTTCTGCTGCCCAGCATTGGCTGTTCAGCTTTTTAGATGAATCAGCCCAATCAGATGCCTTAAGCAGGCAAGACAAAACATACGTAACATATCTTTGCATAGTTAAACAATGCAGCATAAACAGATGCAATATACTTTTACATAGTTAAAGTAATACTCCACAACTGCTGTCCTATTTCATTGATTGATCTTTTAGGAAACCTTGGATTAGGGTTCACTGTATATTCCAATAGTTTTTTATTTTTATTCTTGAATTTGATTTGGGTTGGTTCAGTACCCATGCTTATCACCACTCCATGCAGTATCAACTATGGCTAAAGGAATCACTTCATGGGGCTCCAAGTTGGAAGTGGTTGTTGGCTGATCTCCTTCTATGGGCTCCTCTATAGGGCTGCAACTGGTGCTGCAGGAGGCAGTTGTTCAGGAACAGGAAGTGAAAGTTGGCTACTTCATCTTGGGTCTGAAATCTGTCAGGACATCATTTCTGCATACTCAGTGATCTAAAAGCTGTAGGGCCTGCCAGATTCACAGAGGAGCTGTTTGTGTTGACAAGAGAATTGAGCCAGTAAAGTCAATAGGGGCCTTAACCCCTTTATCATATCAGCTTTAGGCTTTTATTTTAAAGAAAAAATCCAGTCGTGAGGAGGGGGCCCATGTGGACAGACAAGAGTGCCAAGTTCGAAGCCAGCCTGGGACACTTCACAAGTCCATATTCAAAAATGAGGAAATGAAGCACAGCTTAGGAACCACCCCAAACACGAAGAGCTGGGGCAGAAACTCTTAGAAAGTGCTCGTGCGATGGGTCAGTTAATTACAGGATATAAACTTCAGATGACACAACCACCATTTGGTATATAGATAGTAATCCAGTAGTAATTCTTTAAATAGTGTAGTTTTAAAATGAAGGCTTGACCAACTATTTCCTCTGAATTTCTCATCTGTAAAACACTTATTGAAATGGTTACCTATATATTTCCTGTCATTGCATATTCTGCTCAGCTAAGCTTTGTTGATACTACATTTTCTGTTTACACAAAAAACTTAAGTCTGAGAATAAGAAAGACCTTTTAAAAACAATGACTTCACAGTGAAAGTGCACTTCTCATGACGAGCTAAAGGGAGTGTATGGGGCTGATTAGATTATACTTAGTTGTGTCAATCTTCAGTGTAATGTAAAAGGTGGACCACTTAGTTAAGGTCAAAGAATGTTGGATGTAGCAGGCATTGTTTCCTTTATCCTGTAGAACATAGTCTGAGTTTTGTTTGAATAACATTTAAAACCAACATTTAATTTTTTACCAAGGTGTTTTACCAAGGTGGTGAAGGTGCAGAATTATTGACACCTTGAGGACCAGGTCTGGGTTTAAGGGGAGCCACAGTCAGTGGAATAGCACTTAACTTTCTATCTGATGGAGTAAGGCTTAATTCTCTGGGTCTGAAAAAAAGAAAAACACACACCAAAAGAGGTCTCTCTGTTCTCTTTCACTTCTGTGTCTTTATTTTTTATATTTCTCAACAAAATCTTTCAGGCAGTATAAGAATTACATGTGGTTATGTTCTATTTTTCAAGTGAATGATTGTAATGAATACAGGTAAAAAAAAAATGTTTCCCATTCACCTTACATGATTAAACATCCTATGTATTCTAGAAGAAAAACAAATTATCCCAGGAAACCACATACATTCATATCCAAGCAACTTGTTATAGTTTAACAGAGGGTAAGCAAGCAAAGTATTTTTCTCAGCCAGTTCTTTCACTGGCAGACTGCATTTTTGGTTACAAAGTATCTCAAAAGGTAATCTTATAAGCAATTTTAAAAGAATCACAAACCTAAACTTTTATATATGCAAAACAGTCATCTCTACATTAAATCCTCAGGGTGCATACCCACTCGTCAACAGTTTTTTTTTTTTTTTTATAATCAGGAAGCTGAGGGCAAAAATGGGTATAAGGAATTAATCATCATCTTTGATCACCAACACATCCTAGCAAGAAAGGCACAACAGCCAATAATAACTGGGCTGCTTTGTTCTTGTTCCCTTACTTGACTGTTTCCTTTCTAAACTTTAGAATGTTTTCTTGGGTTTTTTATCTTAGCCTAGCCGTAAGTCCTATTTTAAAGCTTTGTTTTAGCTGTGGTGCACACTGAACCCGTGAACACATCTCTCAGCATTAAAAGAATCTGAGCTAGCCTAGCTTCTGGGACTCAGTTGTCCATATGACTCCTCAGAAGAAACTAGTGTATGACATCACCTTGTTCTATCCTCTACTCTCTGTAGCCTCGTTTATGGGCGTGGGGCGACAACATCCTGCTTTATATTAGTTTTCCCACTAAGCTGACCTCTATCATAATCCCTCATTATATTTCTTTAAAGACCCTCAATCATCAAAATTGTATTAAAACTAATACTGTTATTGTATAAAATCATTGCACCAGTTAAACAGTACAGCTAAGGAGAAAATCATAATATTCCACAGGTTAAAATACCAGTAGAATGAGATATTTCCATGAGATAATCATACCTCATTAAAAGTGATGGGGATCTCCCCACACCCATTCACACAGGACAGATACCAGAGAAAAATGGCAGCAGCAAACATAAGACAGCAGTAGCAAGAGACGTTCTGGGGCTCCTGGGGTCTGGCCTATCTGAGATTTACCCATCTGTGCTTTTCATTCCTGTGGGCTGATGCTATGACATGGCCACTGGCACAAATGCATTCATTCTTAAAATGCAAATATTCAAACTAAACAGAAGGAATTCTTTTAAACACGGGTAACTTTTGCCTCATACTTTTTTTATTAACAAGAAAATCCACAGTTGTGTTACTTTATGATTACCCAGCAAGGCCATTAAAGATTACATGTCTGTGTGGAGGAAATTTTTGGTTGTCATGGGAAACCTTGAATACAGAAAAAGCTTTCAGTGATTTATCTTCCACACATTTCATAATTAGCTTAAGATGGTTTAATGACATTTGTGGGAACAGATGAATCAGCCAGATCATTAATGTCAAAATTAAGAGGTTTCTGTGACTCAGTCATCTTAGGGTGAGCTGCTGAGATGACGGAGTCTGTTTCATCCGTGGAGTGGGGACCATGCTGTCTACACTCCCACTTCTTCCCCAGCACAGGCCTCTGGCTGCAGGAGGACATGTCAGCCTCCTCCCTCCCTCCCTCCCTCCCCAAAGAGCATATCCTATTAGCACTAGGTCAGTAACATCTAGTTGTCAAAAACATTTTGTGAATTATGAGCCAAAATTTTATTTATGTATAGTTAACATACATTAGGAAATTAAAATTTCTGCCAGTATAATTTATTAGCTGGAATTTTTTTAGAAGGCTCTCTGACCTCAATTTTATAGGTAGAATCTAAGTGATCTGGATTATTGCCTACAAGCAAAATTGCTAAGCATAGTAGACAAAGAAAATGTTCTTTCTAATGATTTTTTATGAGCTGCATAGCTATTGTTCCCAGTTGACTGCTTTTTTTTTTTTTTTAATGGTTGCTGAGAAAAAAAAATTATAAAAAGCTCTTTTAAAAAAATTCTTGCTCAACTGAAATGCAGTTTATTAAGTCATGTTCAGTTCACTTTCCACTGTGGTCTGATCAGCAGTGCCTCACAGCACCATCAACACTGGAACTAGAATTAGGGATGGTTAGGAGCCACTGTGTAGGTAATGGGGACCCAACCCTGGTTCTCCACAAGAGCAACAATTCCTTTTAACCTCTGGGCTCTCCAGCCCCGCAAACTTAGTATTTTAGTCATACCTAATATTCGTTGAATACCTCTGCAAACATTCTACCCACATCATCTTTTCATTTTCAGAGCTAACCTAAGCGACAGGTGTGGCTTTTTTTTCTAGCATTACAGGAGAAGAAACAAAGGCTCAATGGAAGTTTAGGGTCTCTTTAGGACTGCAATAACCCTAACCCTAACCCTTACCCTAACCCTCCTCTGAAGATGGAGGCTCTCAATCCAGTTTGTCTCGGCCACGCTGAAGCAATGCCAAAGGATGTGAGAAGCAGTCAAATTGATGCGTTCGCATCACTCTGGGTTCATTCTTGTGACCCGGATCATGAGTGTGAAATAGGCTTATGTATGGAAGAATCTAGTGTCACGCATCAGAAGCAACGGGTAAGTGCCCAAAGGCTCACAGTGTCCTCATTACACATATAGCACACACAGTCTCAGCTGTAAGTGTGAGCCGAGCCCTGCGAGTTTCTCCGACTTGGGGCTAGAGGGCTCTCTGATGAGATTTCTTTCATTTGAAGCATTCTGGTGAGGCACATGAGGAGACCGTACAGAACTAGGTGTAGAAGACACACCACAAAAGGAATGTCTCTGTCTTTGGGGAAAGAAAAAAGATATTAAAAACAAGACTGAATTTATTGAAAGGAGTCAAGAGGCCGTGAGCACACTGGAGGGTGAGAACCGAAACAAGAAAACTTGGTGATAGGCTTTTTTTTGCCCTGGATAAGTGTCTCTGCCAGCACAACAATCCAAATCAGACCAAATTAGAAAAAGTTCGGATTTAAAGCAATCCTGGGTGACCCTTGGAAATGTACACGGGGTGGGGGTTGAGGGGGTGTGAGCGTGGAGGGCTTTGGGGGGGTTGGGGGGTAATAAGGCAGATATGGTTACCTGGCCTTAAGTAACCTGTAGGTGTGGTCTTAAACAGCCCCAGGGAGTGGCTGACATGGGCCGGCAGGGGGTCTGGAACCCAGACAGCTCTAGGGGAGCAGCTACCATTTGGTGGTCTTTGGAAAGCTAGGTCTGGAGAGAGAAATCAATCGGGCTCTCCACTCAATCACTTAGGCAGCTGGGTGCTTTTGTGTAAGTTTTAAAAGTAGGTTTGGGGTATGAATGCAGCTCAGTGCTAAAGCCCCTCCATGTGGAAGGTCCAGTCAACACTGCAGATACAAAAATGCTTAAAATGTGTTTTTTTGGTTTTTTGTTTGTTTGTTTGTTTGTTTTGTTTTGTTTTGTTTTGTTTATAACTGAGCTATATGTCCAGGCCATGCTTTTATTCCAAATCCAAAATTGCATTTGCACCCTGAAAGGGTTTCCTAGTAGGATCTACAGAGCATTAGCCACCAGTCTGAGACTGTCTTGAGATTAAACCCTTAACTATTTGCAGCACTTGTAATAAAAAATGGAATTGTTTCTAACACAGAAATGTGAGCTCTTTGAGCATTAAGTACATCTAATATCTTAGTCAGCTTTCTGCTGCTGTGAAGAAACACCATGACCAAGGCACTCTATAAAAAATATTTAATTGGAGATTGCTTAGGGTTTCAGAGCTTTAGTTCACCATCATGTGACAGACATGGTGCTGGAGAAGTAACTGAGAGTTCTACACCCAGATCCACAGGCAGCAGGAAGAGAGAGTAACAAACCTCAAAGCCCACCCTTAGTGACACACTTCTTCCAACAAGGCCACATTTCCTAATCTGTTTAATAGTGCCACTTCCTGGTGACCAAGCATTCAAATCCCTGTGCCTATGGGGGCTGTTCTTATTCAAAGAACCACACCTGTGTTCAAAAGGCAGTGCATCCACAGCTGTATCACTGACTGAGTCGAGCCATCCTGAGTAATTGGTGCTTTTGCTCTTCAGTTCTGTGAATGTGGCTGTCCCAGAGATGATTTTAGTGTTTATGTTTGTTTCCAGGCCTCTAGGGCAGAATGAGATGACATAATAATGTTTGTTTTTGGGGCTGAGATAGGAGATTTTTTTTTTTTGCCCTGGCTGTCCTCTTAGGCTGCCCTGAGATGTTTTACAGGACAGCATTGCAGAAGAGCAGGATGTACACACAGACACAGCCTTTCCTTTGTTCATTGACTTCCGAGTCCTTAGTTATTTGGTTTGCCTCCTCCGTTCCATTTTAGACTACTTATAGATTATATTTCTGAACTCCCCACTACACACACACACACACACACACACACACACACACACCTTAAAAATAAGAATTTAAAAAATATGAAAATATATACTATTTTTTTCTGGATAACAAAACTTAATTTTTTATACTAAATTTTAAAGAAATGAAATGAAATACTTTTCCATTTGCTTTCCTTTAAACATCATAAAGGATAAGTTGTATGATGCCTCTATCAATATAGTTTTCCCAATACAGTTAAAATAAAATCTTACTTGCCAAAATTAAATTTACATTCAATTTTTCTGTTGTAAAACTCTTGGAGAATACCTTGTGTGTTATATAATCCCATCTACATTGTGAGCTCTTTATTAAAAGACTGTCTGAGCCTTTATCTATTCTAAGGTCCCTGAACTCATGAAATGCGCAGGCCTACTGTCCCTGCAGACAAACTATTGACTGATTCATTCTAAGGGCAGCCATGAAAGCCGGCACTGTTGTACTCTGTCATTCCAAGACTCAGGATGCTGATGGAGATGGGGACTTTTCAACCAGCCTGGACTCTACAGCAAGACCCTGCCTCAAGGGGAAATAAACCCGAAACATGTGCATTTTCTTAGAAGCTATTATTAAAACTTGGGTTTTTACTTTTCCTGTCAAAATAATCAGGCCCAGGGAAATAGAAATCAACCCAAGAATACTTTAAAATTTAGGTTCTTAACTATCTTACAATGAAATGCAACCAAAATAAAGTGTCTAGTTCCTTAGTCTGTTTTCTGGTTTCTTATCTCAGGTATTTTTTTTTTTAACCATTTGTTAGCTCTCAGCATTTCTGACTTCATATAGAATTTCACACACACACACACACACACACACACACACACACACACACACTGTGGTGACAGAAATGCTGTCGCCCCCAGAATGTATTAGTAAATATGTCTACACAATTAGATCTGAGACAGAGAAGAATAGGGGAACTGCTCAGCTCTCAGCTAATCCCACAGAGCTGTTTCTCCTTCGTGTGTGTGAATGAGTGTGCATGTGTGTTTTCTTGAGATAGTTTCTCTGTGTTGCTTTGGAGACTGTTCTGGAACTTGCTTTGTAGACCTGGCTGGCCTTGAACTGACAGAGATCCCCCTGCCTCTGCCTCCCAAGTGCTGAGATTAAAGATGTGTGCCACCACCACCTGTCCAAAGATAGTGCTAGATTTCATGGAATTAGGGATACAGATGGTTGAGGTGTTGTGTAGGTACTAGGAATTGAACCCAGGTCCGCTGCAAAAGCAACAAGTGCTCTTAACTGCTGAGCCATCTCTCCATCCCTGTATCTCCTTTTTGGTCTTTTCTTCATCTCACTTCTTATGCTTGTATATGTAGAAACATGTACTTGCATGTATATATACTTCGCCTCTCAACACACACATTCGTATAGTCACATTCACCATGGCCAACTGGACACTGCGTATGTTGCTGTTTTCATGGCCTAGGAAGTTCACTTTTGTATTCACATTTGTCAAGGAAGGGGGACTGATGTTGTTGAGCTAAGAAGACATGAAGGGAGAAAGTAGGAGCTCGATTTGTTTTGACAGAGGATAAACCTGTTACTCACAGCAGTCTGATAAACTGAAAGCAGAACACAGAACCACACAGTGAACAGGTATCATCTGACTGTACATGGGATTTATGTAAGAAACATCAATGTTCTGTACAGATATAATACATTACCATGATAAGGAACCATGTGGCAATCTGGCATGGGGGATGTTAGTTTTTAATGAAGAGGAAGAAAACCTGAAAACAGATAAAAGAAATTGTTCATCTGAAATTTTTGTTCAAAATACATGTGAAGTGGCTATTTCTTGCTTGTACTGTAGAGATCTATAAATGTTGATCATATTACCCTCTTCCTTCTTGGACTGACTTTTTTTTTAACATGGCAAAGACAGTTAAGGAGCAGATCCTCAGCTCTGCTGTGTGGCACAAAAATGCTCTCAGCCCATTCCAGTTCCACCTCCGAGGTCTCTCAGAAAGGTCTCTCAGCAGGTCTAAGGGCCTTCAGGATTTAACAGGGTCATAGGAGTAGGAGATTTTTCCTTCACAGCCTGGTGGACAGTTACTCCTAGGGAAAGAACCGTCTGCTGACAAATTCATCCATTGCCCTAACTGACCAGAAATCCCTGGCTCTGAGCACCTAGTTAGTAGAGGTCAGCAGTAGGGTCAGCTGGTAATTGTTCTGAGTCTTGCTCACACAGTGGCAATGGGAATTGGCTGTGGTATAAATTGGCCTAGGGGACAAATTGATCAACCAAAACAGCTTTTGTAGATTTTTAGTGTTCCAGTTACTGATGAGGGTGCTGACTTTCTGGAGTAGATGAAGCAAGGCTGCTGAACCACTTTTCATTAATTAGTATCTCCCCATCCCTGCAATCTTCCAGAGATGGGTTAGCCTAAGGACATGCTTACACTCTTGTCCTCTAGAACATCATGGCAGGTTTCATAATGGCAGGAAAATCTTTCCTTCTAAGGAGTCTCTCTGTTTTCTCTTTGACTACTTTTGGCTTTCTTTATTGTTTTGTACTAGTCGATCCTATATCTGTGGGTAGACATACACACACACACCCCACACACGCACAGTGGGTGATGATTCCTGCTGACCCACACGTGCCTTGCACTCTCTACCTAGCCCAAACAGCTGTTTTATTTCTGAAATATCATTCATCTGCTTGAGGAGAATGAATCACAGATTCATCAGGGAGACACATGGCATGTTCTGGACCCCTCTAGAAGAGGTGTCTAGTTAAAGTTTCAATGGATGTGAAAAAAAAAAACATCATAATCATAAGTAACTTGGGGAAGAAAGGGTTTGTTTCAGCTTACAGCTCTGAAATCACACTCCATTGCTAAGGAAAGTCAGAACAGAGTTCAGGGCAGAAACTAATGCAAATACCATGGAGGGGTGCTGCTCACTGGTTTGCTCTTCATGGCTTCCTCAACCTCCTTTCTTATAGCACCGGGGATGACCAATCCAGAGTGGTACAGTCCACAGTGAGCTGGACCCTTCTCCATCAATTGTCAATCAAGAAAATGTACCATAGACCTGCTCTCAGGCCAATCTGGCAGAGGCATTTTCTCCATTGATGTTTTCATTCCCTAATAACTCTGGTTTGTGTCAAGCTAACACAAAGCTAGCCAGCACAGGGAGGGTTAGTCCAAGGCACTCTGTGCATCTTTGTGAAGCACAGCAGTGTTGGCTTCTGCACCTGCAGAATCGCTGGTGTTGCAGCAGTGTCTCCACAAGAACGTTCTCTGGCTCTTTCTGGCTATGTAGTCCAAACTGTTCTTGAGCATTTGGGATTTCTGCCAAAGCTTTTAGAGTGCTGGGATTACAGGCACGTCCCACCATGCTGCACCTGACCCAGTATCTTATCCATGGGGTAGCACTTCACTCAAAGCCTACTACAGAATTCTAGGTTAGGTCTTTTCAGTTTTAATTTGGGCTTGAATTTTTATTTCTAGCCAATCTTTCTCCATTTTGCAGGTGGCTGAGAAGTCTGTTTAAATCTAGCGTGGGCACTACAGAACTACTTTCTATCTGGAGCTTCTTAGATGAGCTTGCCAACGTCAAGCACACAGTCCATGGTGTGTAGAGAGCTGTGTAGGCACCAGGCTGTAATCCTTCCACGCTGATGGAATGCAGCCCGGCCAGGCAAATGTCTGACTGTGCCTTGAAGCCAACTAGTAAGTTCTTCGAGGCAGGTGGGAGCTACCAGGTGACATCTACAGATGCCTTGAGTCTCTGTGGTGGGATCAGCACAAATTCAGCTCTCCATGAAGGTGTTTTTCACTTGACATAGTCATCTTTGATCTTGCCCATCCCACATTCCATTAGACAGACATGCTCACATGTATTGCTGCCTTTGGGGGATGGCATCATTTTTTTTCATCTTTCTAACATTTATGGTGATGCCTGTAGGGAAACTACCCTCGCAGCCAAAGTACTTTGGGAGCAGAGAGAAGAGCCTTTATGTTCTCCTGCAGGCACTTTCTGAAAATACTGTAGGCCTCATTTAAACTGCTCAATAAAGGTTATCTTTCATTGAAACTCTGTACAATACATTTGGATCACAGTTTCCCTTCTCCCAGCCCCTCCTAGATCCTCCCGTTCAATTTTTCTTTCTTTATAAAGCAAACAAAAATCCAAACAAACCAGAATAAACCAGTGAAAAGGCACCACCACCCCCAACACACACACACACACACACACACACACACACACACACATACATAAAGCCCCCCAAAATACAAATTGGAAACCATAGTGTACAAGCAAAAGACTGGTGAGATTAAAAAAAAAAAAATCTGCAAAACACAATTAAGTTTGTTTTGTGTTGGCCACTTACTGCTGCGTATAGCGCCTGTCCTTAAGTGTGATTTGTATACTTGTGAGATGCCATTGGAGAAAGCTAACTTTAGCTCCGTAGGGATGAGAAATCATATTCACTGCCCGCCCCCCTTGATTGTGCGACTTTATCTAGCTTGAACCAGTGCAGGCCAGGTGCCCAATAAAGATTTATCTGAGGATTTTGTCTTTCATTTTGTAAAGAATAAAAAGATGGTAATGTTTCTCAGAGAACTGACTCCTAAAGAACCTGGGTTCTAGATGTCTGCCTCTGGAGCCAGCACACTACCCGTTTGTCAAGGCAAGGCCTAAGCCTTGTTAATTAGATGCTCTCATATGGACAGTCATGAGGAGCACATTCTTCCCGAGTCTCTGGGCCTATGTAAATCTCTGGTCACTCTCTGCTAACAGTGATCTTGTGGCAATTTTCTCAGCTGGTTTTTGGATCCCAGACATAATGATATGGACCTCGGGCAATTGTCTGCGTGTTAAGGGGATGTGCCTGTGCACAGCTGCTTTTTCAAAAATATTCCTTTTCTCTGTCGTTCCTTAAGATTTTTCTGTTGGAGTTTATTTTACATTTCAGATGTTTGTTCAAATATTAAAAGAGCAGTAAGCAAACTTTAAAAGAATAATAGATTACCAAGGAGTAACTCTAACATCCTTTTCACAACCATCTTGAATTTAGGGAAGGGCAGTCCCTCTAGAACATCTTTATACAGGGCCTTGGAGATTTATCTTACATGAGATGCCTGGAGACAAAGACACAGATATCAGATCTGAACTGACAACAGCATTGCAAAGAAACAAATATCTTTTCTCAAATTACTGATTTGCCAGTGCTGATGGCCAGAATGCCTGCTAACTATCAGAAAGCCATGAGCAGGTTTATAGCAATCAGAAGGAGACAGTTACAGCTGTCAATCATTGGGTACCTAACGTGGGGACCACCATTTCTCCTGTTCTCTCCTGTATCCTAACAAGACTGTTAGCTATTTTTAACCTCATTTTATACAAAGTGGGACTCAAGGGTCAAACTACCTTTCATAATCACACAATCAAAAAGGGAAGAGTGGGCTTTGTTCCCAGAATCTAACCCCAAAGCCTCTTTTCTTTTGGCATTTCCCAGGTCAGTGCCAAGCTCCCCCCTTATGCCTTTCAGCCCAAGTTCCTGATATCCTTGCTCTCTCTTTAAATTGGAACCTGGTAATTTATTAAGCTTCTCACGGTAGTCATTTATTCTAGCTTGAGCACAGTCAAGGACCTCCTTGCTTCTCAAAGCATTTGTCACCTGTCATGTTACACTCAGGACATCAAGTAGGCATCTGGTAAGACAGACAGGAGTCATCTCTGTCACAAATACCTGAGCTGTAATGAGAAAAAGACACTGGATCCTTAGCCTGCTGTGGGTGTGGCCTAGGGGTACAAGTTTGCAGCATCTTTAAAGCATGTGATCACCCTAAAGATGATCGATGCTAAATGAAAAGGAAAGCATTAGATCTTGGGGTAAGAAAATATATTACTTTTATGTCATGTTTATCTGGAAAGAATTCTAAGAATTTAGACTCAGGAGATAGACTAACAAAGATTTCAGTTCTGAGTCACATACTTGCTTGTTGTGTGGCTCTGGTTACTTATGTTCTGAGCTCAGCCTCCTAAGATCATGCACTCAGGATGGCTGCAAGGAAGGGGGAAGGGCTGTATGTGAGCCATCAAACAGTACCTGGCATAACACTGGCCCTCCACGGCCATAAGCACAGCTGATTCTCTTTCACTGAACAAGTGATTCTTGGCTACTTCTTGTAACCATCTGGTTTAAAAATCCTAAAGTCAATGCAGACTGTCCAGCTTTCATGGTGGAGCCAGGCACAAGCATCATTCAAGGCTTCTTTCTTGTTTCTCTGCCAACCCTAGTTTAAGCACTACTGGGCTAGACTTGAGCCCTGGGTAAGACTTTCCATATCAGCTCCTCATCGACTCACATCCCAAGGTAGCTGGGCTTGGGATTGATGAGGAGTGTGGGAGAAAACCCTCAACTATCTCAAAAAGGGTAGACAGACATTTTCAAGACCTAAGAGACTAGCCACTCTGGGGTTTTTCCTTCTGCAATATTTTCCACCAGGAGAGACCAGCCTAAAAGGAAATGAAGATACAGAGAAGAAAGAGATAGTTGGAGAGGATGAGACAGAGTCTACACTGCAGATAAAACTACACGGGCAGCTTGACTCAGTACCTCATGCCTAAAGTGATTGTTTCTTGTCAATAAGATTCCCTACATAACTATTAGAGAATATAGTATGGCTCCAGCCCAGCAGCATAGGATTGTGGGCAAGTCAGAAATACAGAATCTCATACAAATATCCTTTACACTAGGTCGACCTACTGAGACAGATCCTCTTGTGATGAACCAGACCTCTACACTGTAACATGATTTCCTAGTGACTGGCAGCATGCTTGTTAAGAATGGGTAAGCTCTGCTAGTAAAAATAGAGCAAGCTGGAAGGGTGGAACTAGCTCTGAGAAATGCATGATCTTTGCAAGGTTATTTAGACTCTCTGAAGTAGTTCCTTTGTGTGTAAATTAGGGACAAAATGATTTACCTTGATAATGGACCATTGTGGATGAAACAGAGGAATCTATTGTTTGGTGTAAGGGGAAATCATTTTTATTTTCTCTAGTCTCTAATTGAAATTGAGCATCTCGGTTGATTGGGAATGTAAGCAGCATTGCTTAGCACCTGGTGTCTTTGTCACCATTGAACAGCTGTTCCCATGCTACCTTACAGTTGTTGCAAAGGTCTCTCAGTAGCATCTACACTCATGGGCTTTAGACCTACCACTGTTCTTTAGGCTTGCTGCTAGCTCCTGATATTCAATGCATTAATAATGAGGCACAGGAAGCTCTTTAATTTTATGAAATGTATTTTAAACTAATTGGTTTTCTTTGCAATTGTTGTTATTGTGAGAATGCATTTAAAGGCATTATTCTGAAAAGTGATCTGGAGACTCGGGGCACCAAAGAAAGATCTGAACCTTCTTGCTTTGTAAGTTCTTGTGATGATTAAATGCAATCAGATGTGCCCGACACTTAGCAGAGACTCAGTAGCAGAGCCCTGATGGTCTTTAGAATTGTGTGTCTTGCTTTGCTCCAAGGCTAGCCAAAGGGCCCTCTAGGCTTCTTGGGGGTGGGTAATCAGTATCAAAATTTATACTGTGTGGTCATTTTTCCTGTAGGCTTTTTTCATGTGTATGTGTGGCTAATTCAAGTTCTCATGAACACATAAGAGTTGCGTGAGGTCCTGTATAGCCAGAAGGAGGAAGAAGGCCTTCCACTGTAGACTCTCCACCTGTTTAGCAGTACCGAGATCCATCCTGACCTTCTCATGCATTGAGAGCAAGCTGAACTACTGAGCTTCACCCTGGGAATCCATCTAATTAGAGGCTGGTAAGAAGGCACTGACATCTGGCTGCCAGACACCCCGGTATACTCCTGGGTGAGGTGAAGGAATCTAAGTGGAGGAGGAGCAGTGAGTGGCTCCTACATCCAGTTAGGTCAAGAAGGGGATGTCAGTGAAATCAGCAGTGTAAGCACCTATGGTCTTTTAGTTCTTACCTTTTTTAGTGAGCATGTATTAAGCACTTACTGTGTGCCTGGCCAGCTCTGTGTCAGTGATTAGAGTACTCAACTGGGCTTGCTATGTGCCTGTAGTAAGACTTATGTGTCCTGGCAGCATGAAGGTAAGCCCCTAGCTCAGGCCAGGAGATGGGGTGCCAGTCTCCTCAGCACTGGGGTACAGTGTAATGTCTTAATAGTTAGTCACATGTGACAATGCATTTGAGTCACAATGCCTAGATCTTTGGTCAAACATTATTCTGGATGTGTCTATGGCATGTTTTTAAATAAGATTAATATATATTTATTTATGTATTCATTCAGCCTATATAGCTGTGTAGGTTTATCTTGAACCAGGATGAACTGATATCCTTGATCCTTTTGCCTCAGTTGTGTGATCAAACATGTGCCACCATGCCCAGTTTAGAGGACCTTCACAGAGCAACTGTCCTCTGTAATATGAATGAGCCCCATCCAGTCAGTTGAAGACCTTTCTAGAACAAAGACTTTCATCCTCCAAGGAAGAGAGCATTCTGACAGCAGATATCTTTGAGCCTTCAACACTGGCTGCCAGCTCACCTTGCAGATTTTGGATCTGCCAGGCCTCATAACCTTATAAACAAGTTCTTAAGATAAACCCCCCTTCTCTCTATGTACACATTCTATTGATTCTGCCTTCGGAGAACACTGGTTAATACAAAGTCCAGTTGGCTGAGTCCGTTTGTAATCCTATAGGCATCACTTGCTCATCACATTCCATTGTGCACATCTGTTGTCCTGGGACCCTGAACCCCTGAGAAACTTGTTTTATTATATCTGGCCTAATGTACTCAATGCTGGTTCATGGGATATAAACTTCTGGAAAACAGGAAATCCTGGGCTTAGCAGGGAAAAGAAATGGCAGAGAGTACTGTGCATGTTATATTCATTCTGACTTAATTTTTAAAAAGATTTGTTTTTATTGTTTAATTGTTTGTATGTGCCTATGTGTGACCTAAGGAGACCAATGCCCGCATGGATGCTGGGATCAAACTCTAGTCCTTTGTACTGCTGAACCATCTCTCTAGCCTCCATTCTCACTATTTTGTTTTGGTTTGATTTTCCGAGACAAGATTCCCCTGTGTAGCCCTGGCTATCCTGAACTCACTCTGTAGACCAGGCTGGCCTCAAACTCAGAGACCTGTCTGCCTCTGTCTCCTGATAGTTGGGATTGAAGGAGTGCACCACCACCATCCAGCCTGACTTACTCTTCTTGGTGCTAACTATAGTACAAGGTAAGTGGAACTATTGTCTACTACACAGAGAAGAAAACTGAGGTCTGGAGAGAATAACTGAGCTCTCCCAGCCAATGAGGTCAATACTGATCTCTAAACCCAAATGTCACACACAAGAAACTCAAAGCTAGGTGCTTTAAAACACAAGATGATGCTTCTCTCTTAAAACGCTAGTCCTCAAAAGAGCTTCACCCCTCCAAGGGCTTCCACAGCCACACCAGCCCCTCCTCAGGAGATTGTAAGCATCCTGCTTAGGGCCCATCAGAGAAACAAGCAAATCTCTAAGTCAAGAACCCTTAGTTCTCTGCAGACTCTTTGAAATAGTGTAGCTGGATTTCTGGTGGCAGGCTGGTTTCCAGCCAGGGCTCAGCAAGAAGATAGATGGTCAAGGGCCACTCGACCCTCGTTTCTCACTCCCCCCTGACCTGCCATCTGGCTGAGCTCACGAGGCAGTCACCATGCAGGGTGGAGAGCCTGTCTGCAGGAGATCGCATCTGGTGCTTGCTCACTTATCTCTATATGCCTCCTTTCCATCAGACAGGGAAGTGAAGATGCTCTGGCACCATGTGCTCTCCAGAAAGCCACTTTGGCTGCAAAATCCACCAACAGAGAGTTCCATTTATTTGGATGATTCTTCCTAAAGTGAATGAACAGACCGCAGAGCTGCCCACACTGAACTAAAGGGGCTGGCCACCATGCCAGGCCCACCTGTCAGAGAAGGCAGGAGCCAAAGTGGGAAGAAGGGATGAAAGCGGGGCCAGCAGAGAGCCTTTAATGTAGCTCCTCCCAGCCTTGGTTTGCCTAGAAACTGGAAAACACAGACGACAAAAATATGATCCACAGCCTTCTAGGCGTGTGGGCACTGAAATGCTCTCGTCCAAAGTGCAGGGCAATAGCGCTGGAAAAGGGGACTACTGGGGGTGTTGTTCATGTAGCCTGGGAAGTACACATTGTCCTTTCAAAGATGGAGATCTGCCTGTCTGTCCTTTGCAGGATCTCTTCACAGAACTGTCCCTTGGCCCTCCCCAGGAAGAACCCCTGCTTGCTTATATCCTGAAGTCACTGTAAGTGTTTGGTACCTTCTAGAACTATAATTAATGGCTAACGTTACATATTTTCATTTGACCCTCTTTATAAAGGAGTTCAGAAGGATGGCAGAGCTAGTTAAAAGATAAAACAAACCATTTACTTTAGACTTGGTTACAAAATCAAGCAAAAGGCCCAGGGATTGGAAACATTAAGGAAAGCTGGAAGTCAGCTCAGCAGTTGAGTGTACATTGTATGTGTGCAGTCCTGTGTGCCATCCTCAACTCTGAGAAAGGAAGAGACGAAGTAAGAAAGTCTGTGTGAAACCCATGCTCTTTGGCTTCTCCTGGGTTCAAGTGCCTAATGGCTTTGGCCCTAAGCTTTCCAGAAGCTGAATGAAAATAGTGTCTGCCTCTTGCTTCCTTGGTCACACTATTCCTACATGGTCAGAGGAGGCTTACTACTCTGGTACTGAAACTGAAACTTATAAGGAACCGTGGTTGATGGTTCCTCATAAGAAAGAACTTGTAAGTGACCATCAGCAATGTCTTCCACGGTACCATTAGGGTGGACATGCTGTTTCAGGTGGCTGTGGCACACTTGACATTTCCGTCTGTCTATGGTATCACACCTTGGGACCAGGCAGTGAAATGGGCATAGAGGTCATTCCAGTGAGAGCTGGTTGTATGGCTTTTTGTTAGCTTGGTAGATTTACCAATAAATCAATCTGCAGGGACTAGAGCTTTCTTGCCTCGGTGAAAATTTGGGTGCTGTATAGTAGTCATGAATATTTGTTCTGCCATTTTTAGGAAATATGAGTGCCTTTACTGACTTCTGAGAATTTCTTAAACCAGTGGTTCTCAGCCTTCCTAATGTTGTGACCCCTTAATATAGCCCCCCCTATATTGTGATCACCCCCAACCATAAAATTATTTTGTTGCTATTTCATAACTCTAATTTTTGCTACTGTTATGAATCAGAATGTAAATATCTGGCATGCAGGATATCTGATATGTGACCCCTGTGAATCATTTGACCCCCAGGTTGAAAAACACTGCCTTAAACTAATACAGTTCTTACTTACTTTCCTGCAACTGTAGATATCAGCTACTTGCTTGTCTGGTCTTCCTTGTAAGTAGCAGGGGGACAGATGGTCCAGGTATCACCAATCAGAGGTAGAATGATGTCAGGGATGCTGTCAGTGACTGCGAACTCTAACAGCCATCCTGCCTAGTGACATCTAGTGACAGGAACTAGATGTATTGATGAGGTAGACTGTGACCTCCTCACTTGACCCAAGCCACTACTCATGAGGGAAGAACTCTGAATCTGGTTCTGCCCTCCCAGGGTTTCTGTGTACTTCTAAACATCCTTCTGATGAATTAGTTTGTGTTTAGATCAACAAACCCGAGTTGGCTTCCGTTGCACGCAAGAGATTGCCTGATACATTCAGCTGTATTTCTTTACCTGCTGCCTTCTACATAGAGAATGTAAAGAAATCAAACTTTGGGGAAACCAAGGGTGTGCACAGATAGAGGAGACAAGGCAAGTGTGCCCACACAGTCCCTAAGATGCAGAGACCAACACTCACAGGTCCTAAAGCATAAGTCCACAGAGAGAGAAACGACTCAGAACTGGCAGGCCTGCAATCTCAGGGCCTGGGATGATGGTGTTGAATGTGGCAGCAGTAACCACAGGTGGCTCTTTAATTTAAATCAGTCAACATTAAATATAATTAAAGGTAATTTCCTATATACTAGCCATACACTGGGCACTCAGTGACACTCATCAAATGACTATCACTCTGTGAGCATTGATAGTGAATGTTTCGGCTATTGCAGGAAGCTCCATGGGACAACACTGGTGTGCTTCATGCCTTGTGGGGTTACAGCCACCATTCCTGCCTTGTGGGGTTACAGCCACCATTCCTGCCTTGTGGGGTTACAGCCACCATTCCTGCCTTGTGGGGTTACAGCTACCATTCCTGCCTTGTGGGGTTACAGCCACCATTCCTGCCTTGTGGAATTACAGCCACCATTCCTGCCTTGTGGGGTTACAGCCACCATTTCTGCTAACAGATGGTGGGAACACAAAAGCAGAGGCAGTGATTCAGCCTCCTCCATCTTCAGGAACCTCAAGTCCTGTCATTGTGACACATTTGGTGCCTGTGGGGACAGACGGGAGATTATCCCGTTTATCCCGCGAAGCCTTGTCTTCTGTCTTTCCTGTTGTGTCTGGCTGGACACTTCAGAAGAACAAAAGTAAAAGCAACCTTGACTAGAGTCCTTACCCTCACGGTTATCAACTCGGGGCCTCGACCAAGCTCTGCAGCCTGGGCTAATGCAGAAGCTATCTAGTGTGTGGTCCTCTTAGTCGATTTTCTGAAGCTAGAACAGAACTTCCATGCCTGAGTCACTACTAAAGAGTAGGCTTTTTCTGACTCAGTGGGAGAGCACGGTACCACATCTGCTTAGCGCCTGGCCAAGGCTCTCTTGTCTCATCCAAGGATGAGAAAAGACAATATATACTAAGGCAGAAAAAGTATGTGGCAGCCCAGGGCCCCCTCTATTAATGTCTGAAGACATTACCTAACCCCAGTTATTTCTCAGAGTCCACCTTTAAATACTGTCAACATATAGGTTTGGGAAAATGTGTGGTTTGGAGGGAACATCCAAAACATTGTGCTACTAGGGAAGAATTGTTTATATCCCTGTGTTCTTCATGGAGAATAATTCACAATAGCCATGATTTTGATTTCAAATGAGCAAGCTTATTAAATATATAACATGGAACAGGAAAAGCACGAAGATAGATAGATAGATGATAGGTGATGGAAGATGATGGATAAATTGATTGATAGACAGACAGACAGACAGACAGACAGACAGACAGATAGATAGATAGATAGATAGATAGATAGATAGATGGAAGCAGGTGGATAGTAAACATACCAAATAGGGCTTCTAGAACATGCAGCAGAAATGACTGGAGCAGCCCAATTGAGAGAGGAAGGAAATGACATTACACTAGAGCTCCTGAAGGAGAGGTTCTGGACACAGCATCTCCACAGGCATTTCTATACTCAGACAAAAACAACTGTAGCCTCTGTTGGAAATGGTTTGCCTTGTCTGTTCTCAGATTCTCTTTTTCCTCTTGGGCCTTCACACTGTTTGACCCAAGACAGGGAATTTTGAAGGGCACTTGAGATAAATATGCTTGAATTTGAGGCAAGGGAGAGCCTGCTTGCCCCTTCAGTCAGATTTCAATGGAAGACACCTCCCCAATCTGGTCTCCCTGAGATTCAGCCTGAGCAGGGGCTTTGCAGGGAAACTGAGCCTGGGCTAGCCCTGTCCAAGTCCCCAGTTCATATTCATCAGGGCAGCATGGGTCAAACATAGACTCAAAGGGTCTGATGGAAGATGATCAAACAATTAATATGTTAAATGTCTTTCTTCAATAGCGAAGGAAGAAACTGCTGTACTAATTATGTTAGTGCATGTTGGCCATTGGCTTTTAAAATTTTTTTTTTTTACTTATTTTATATATATATTTTTGCAGATATGTCTACATGCCAGAAGAGGATATCAGACTTTATTATAGAGGGTTGTGAGCCACCATGTGGTCCCTGGGAATTGAACTCAGGATCTCTGGAAGAGCAGCCAGCGCTCTTAGCCACTGAGCCATCTCTCTAACCATGTTGGAACATAGTCCATGAAGGAAGAAGCGGTATGAGAAGATTTCTGACAGCTTGTGAGGAAACTGCGAATAAACAAGAGTCTTGTAACCTTTTATGTATTTATGTATGTATTTATGTATTTATTTTGTATACACACAACAGAAGAGGGCACCAGATCTCGTTATAGATGGTTGTGAGCCACCATGTGGTTGCTGGGAGTTGAACTCGGGACCTCTGGAAGAACAGTCAGTGCTCTTAACCTCTGAGCCATCTCTCCAGCCCCATCTTATAACCTTCTTTTCCTCCATATCATGGGATATTCTTAGAGTGGGCTTTGGTGCCCCTCCCAGATGTGGTAAATAGAAGTGAGTTTAGGCTAGATGACCCATCATCTGCTAGTATTCAGATGATGTTTCCAAGTACAAGTTGTCCTCGTGATTGCAGACAAACCTCTAGATGGTACAAGCCTAAACTCATGTGACCTTGCCCTTGTGACTGTATGCAACTTGTACTCAAGTGAACTTGACTCACATGACCTTCAGAATGTCTTTGGAGTACAAATTACCTGATTCCCAGAGTAAAGTTGGCTATCACGTGAGACTTTAGCCTACCTTTTTAGGTTCTGCTCTCCCAGGTTCACTCCACCAAACAGAGTAACAAATGAGGACAAAATGAGTCGATAAAAATATGGAAGATGCCATCCTCAACAGAATTGTGTGAAAGCAGGTTACATACGAGACTATGCATTTTTCCTTTGAAAATTCCAAAAAAAAAAAAGTAATTTTACTTATATCAGAATAGCTAGAAATGTGTGCAGACCATCTTTGTGACAGTCAAGAGGATCTGAGATGGGGTGCCTCAGGAGTGAACAAGATGGTGTATATGGACATTTGGCACGGTCTTTGACAAAGGAGAAATGATAAGTATAAAATACTCATTATCACACTAGAAATATGCTGCTACAAAACAACAGGACTCTGCATCCCTGCCATGCCATGCCTGCCCTTCCCCACAGGTGAGTGGGGGTAGATTCCCTGGGACAGAATATTGAGACCTATTGCCCCACCCTCTTCCTACAGGGCGCCCAAGCCATGCCTCTCATGTCAGTGTCCAGTAGGGGAACATTTTTTTCTACTTTTTTACGAAACCATGAAGATTTGGAAGCCTCCCCCAGCCTTAATTCCAGGTCTGTCTGCTGCAAATGAGTTTGCCCTTTAAGCCTAGTCTGGTTCTTCCTTTGAAGCTTCCACTCCTGACAGTATTTAAGTCCCTCAGCTGCTAATGAGGGCCTCGGTCAGCTTCCCAGGAGGACGGCCGGCCGGGGACTCACAGTCACTGTCTGCTCTGACTCTCTCTTTCTGTGTATGTCTCTCCTCTCCTTTCCTCCATTCTCCCCACCTCTCCCCTCCCTCCTGTCTGCCATCTTCCTGTTTCTGGATAACTGGACATATCTGCTGGATACTTCCTATCATCTCTCCTGATCTCCATCTCCTCCTATTTCTCTATTCTTTCTTTTTTGTGTGATGTATATTTTTCTGTTCTTTCTTCTTATACCTCATCTGTCTCTCTTTCATTATATTCCTTAAAGCTTCTGAGCCCATAATTTAAAACTGTATCTGCACTATGAGACTGAGGAGGGAGTGGGCAGTATAGCACTTTGCACACACACAAATACCTGAGCCTGTGTGTTCATATGTGTGTGTGCGTATGTGTGTGTGTTTATTTATTAAAGTAGCTTGGAAATACATTGAGGTTTTTATTTTAAAAAATATCTTCAACTTCAAGATCAACACACCCTTAATGGAGCTACAAAGCCTTAGTGTAGAAGGTAGGTCCTTCTGCCCCAATCCTAACCACACCACCACTCACCTCGCTGCACAGGAGGGCTCACACAACAATTTTCTCTATTAAGAAAAAATGCTGTATGTGGCGACTCTAACAAGGGGACATGCCTGGAACATTTCTAGTGGAGGAAGTCATATCTCAATTCTTACATCAAATATCAAGTGTAGGCACAAAATCTTTGTCGGTGTTGGGATGAATTATTCTACACATACATATGCTGAACAACTCAGATTCTTATAACTGAAGGGCTGTATGTACTTTATCCGTTCACAGTTGGCTTCTCCGTACTTCATCTGACTTACTCCTCTGGATAATCTTTGTGTATTAAGAGAGACTGAGATCGTTGTTTGCATCTGTGACATGGGATCAGGTTCAGAAAGATTCAAAGGCCTGTTCTCTTTCATGGGGAGTTTTAATGTCCCCAGACCCAGGGCGCTCCTCTGAATCCAACAACCCCCTAGCCCCTGTCAGTGCAAAGACTCCGAGTCCCAGTAGAAATCATTAACATCTCAGATCGAAGGTGTCCAAGAGTATTCGTGTGGCTCGGAGACACTTGGTGTCCTTTATAAATCACCTGTGCTCCGGGTCTCAGCTGAGAAGTGCCGCGATCTAATCTCGCTCCAGGACTCGGTCCCAGCCCTGAATCTTGCAATCTCACAAGTTCCAAAGCAGAAACACCGTGACAAGAGGCGCTTTCCCAGGCTTGGATGGAATATATTACTCAAACGTGGTTTCCACAAAGCAAGGAAACTTAATTCCTGGTATGACACCGGGATAAACGAAATGTAATTTACAACATTGTTCAGTTCATCTAGGCTTTATCTTCTTTTTTCCATGTGAGTAACTGGGGAAGGGGTGGTCGCAGAGACTGTTAGGAGTGTTATCTTATTTGGAACCCTTTATAACTGCAACTGCGAAGGCAAGTCCATAGTGGCTGTGAATACAGACAGTCTCCGGCTCCAAGGTGGACTCATCCCCTGTGCAATCAAGAATGCAAATGCAAAAGCTGCGCAACTAATTCCCCATTGCAGCTGCCCATTTTATCTGTTGCAAAACCAGTGATGATACAAGTGGTTGATTATGGTTTACAATGACAATAAAACCTCTCAGAATTGGCTGTTTCCAAAATAAATAGCCATTCTGTTAAATGTTAAATAACAAGTCATAAAGTGCTGAAAACAGCCAATTTCTTGTGGATTATTGCCTTAATAAATTTCAACCAGAAAGGCGGATCATTAAGCTGTGAACTCCACAGATCAAAGCCACTGCATTTTAAAAATAAGTCAATCAATTAATCCATCAAAGGAAGCCCCATTCAACAACGAGCTATGCTTTCTATTTTGTTAAATTCTTGGTGGCCATTTTTTCTTGGTTATGGCTAGTTATTATTTTCAAAAACCCTTCTGTAGTTAGTCAGGCATTAAATGCTACCCCAGACTGAGTTGTTAAGTTGCTTTTTCTGCGTGTGTTTGGAAAGCCCAGCTGCACTTCTTAGGTACCACGTTTAAAGTCTACAGTATTCCAATTGATAAAACACAGACCTGTCCACTAAGTTAAACATTTGAGTCAAAGCTCAGTGGCAAATAGATTTCAACTGTGGCTCTAATAGAAGCCATTCTTGTAAAAAGAGCCAACTTCATTGGGATGATTGACAGAAAATCCCTCACCATGGCAACCAGGGTTATCTCTCTGGAATAACAACATTAACCTCCTTCATAACCAGTTTTTCATCCGTAAGTATAAAAGGCAGCTGCATGCATCTTACATGATCCTTTTATTTTTATTTTTGAATGAACAGTTAGCAGTTACATAAAAATAGGACAAGACGCTGGAAAGCCAAATTAATTTCTAATTCCTCCTGAAAAAAAAGAAAAGGCATTGCAATATATCTTGTAGGCAGAACAATTAAAGGGCAGTAAGAGCCCCTGTCTTTTCTGGGCACAGAGCAAAGGCAAAGAGATTTCTATTTATCTGTTGCCTCTGCAATAGCCTGCTGCATGGATTGGCTTTGTGCTGTGGTGTGTGTGTAGTGGGAGGCCAGGAATCACTGAGAAATGTTTCTCAGATATTATTCTGGCCTCATTTTTTTCCCCTTACAACTCCTAACACACACACACACACACACACACACACACACACACACACCTTATTAGGGCCCTGAGGTACACAGGACTAAATCTCTATAGTAACATGCATGTGTTCCCTATGCATATTCTATCACCCTTTTTTTTGCGTGTTCTAATAACTTTTAAAGAAATTGTTAAGTGGGCCACAAACAATCAATCAAATGCTTGGTGGAACTGGAGACATCAGTGGTAGGAAATGTCCCTCACTGAAGCACCTCCCTGGCCCCACCAACTGTGCCATGCTATGGCTCTGGCTTCCATGGCTGGTATGAGCTGAAAGCATCCACTGCCAACCAGTGTGATCAAGGAAAAAGTGTACACTGGCTCCAGGGTGTGGGATGGAGACAGGGTTGAGGAAATCTGGCCTACAGAATTGGCTGGACCACTTCCAGACTAGCCAAATTCCTGTTTTCTTTCCCACGTTAGATTCATTTCTCACTGGAGCCAATTTCATTGCACCTGCTACCTTAGAACACTGAGCAATCTTTTCTGAGGCTTCTGTATCAGTCAAGGTCACCATCTTAACTTCTAAGGCATAAACACTGAGAGCTTCAGAGGAAGGAGCCTGGGTAGAAATGAAACAGGTACTACCTGGTCAGAGCAAGCACAATCCAGGAACAGGATGCACTCATGCACGCGCGTCTGTGGTACTATTTATTCCCAGCACACAAAGAAAAAAGATGGATTCTGTGGGGCTTTGGTGTGAGTTGGGGTGGTGCCATGTCAAACTCTATCAGATAAATCGCTGACCTGGTTTGGATTTAAGGAAACACACTAGCCAAGAAGGCATGGCTAATGGTTTTCTTTCTTTTTTCTTTTTTTTAAACTTTTATTTATTTATTTATTTATTTGCCTTGGTGTTTGCCTGGAACTGGAACTACAGACAGCTGTTAGCTGCCATGTGGGTGCTGGGAATCGAACCCGGGTCCTCTGGAAGAGCAGACGGTGCTCCTAACCACTGAGCCATCTCTCCAGCCCCGGCTAATGGTTTTCAAAACACGTTTTGTGAATGAAGTTTGGAGGTTGGGAGAACTCTAAGAGGCTCCTCACTGTATCGAGCACAAACCTTAAGAGACTCCATGGCTCCCTTGTCTGCCTGCCCTTCCTACCTGTCCTATATACCAACACAATCATTGGCTTTGCCAAGCTTTGGAGTTGCCCCATCTAAGCCATGGCCCTGAGTATGTGTCCCACAAGCCCATCGCTGAGCGCAACCAGTCCGAATTGCTCTTTCCACTCTAGGACCAGCAGTAAACCTGACTTCCTGAGAAGCTCCTGAGGGATGTCTGGAGACACAAAGGAGGTTTTGCCTGGAAATGAACCTGGAACACAGGTAGTAGCGGGTAAAGAACTGAGGTGGGGTCCTGCGTATGCCTCCTCTCTCCCCGCAGCAGGACTCGGAACTGAGGAAATACCCAGGGGCAGCCTGTGAAAATTCCTGACCAACAAGCAGTACAGAGGACCCACGCTGTACTAGAGTTTAGTTTGTAAATTTTGTTAATTAAAAAAGAAAATTTGTTGAGTGTGCGCGCATACATACGCGCGGTGCTCAGAAAAATGCACCAGTAACACATGGCCATAAAGACAACCTCGTGGAACCCATTCTCTCCTTCCCAGAGTTCAGGCTCAGTTCAACCAACCTGTGCTGCAGTCACTTTGCCCAGCTCACTGGCCCCAGGCTTTATTTATTTCTTTCTTTAAGCTTTCCATTCTTACTCCTTCCTCACACCACCTCTTTCTGGATTTTGAATTCCCAGTACACAGCTGTACTATATAATTCTTGCCTCGGGCTCCTTGTGGAGGATGAGCAGAGAAAACTACCCAGGTCAGTCACCCCCTGGGGCTCTTCTCCAAGGGCTGCTGAGCAGAGCAGCATGCTTGAAAAGGCTTCTTAGGATAGAAATGAGCGGTGAAAAGCGGAAACTGTCTTCTCTCAGAAGCTTGTCCATTTCTCTCTGTTTGCTAAATGATCCCTGATTTTAGAGCCTGCGACGGTAGGCTTACCTTTCCTTAAAGCTGAGGTTTGAAGGATCGCCTAATGCTCCCCACACACTTTTTCCCCTGAGTTAGAGTCTCAACTTGTGTTTCCCAGGGTGACCTTCAGCCAACCATGTAGCTAAGAATGACCTTGAATTTCTGATCTTTCTGCCTCTGTTTCCCAAATGCTAGGATTTCAGGTACACACCACCATTCCCATCCAACCTGAATATGGACTTTTAAAAATCTTTTGTGAGAAAGAGACAGGATCTCCTGTAGCCCAGGCTGGCCTCAGAATGTTAAGAGGGCGACTCTGCACTCCTGAGCCACCTTCCTCTACTTCCTGATCACAGACTCTGCTGTCAGCCTCTGTTTACCAACCTCAAAGGACTGAATCCAGGGCTTTGTGGGTGGCAGGCAAACATCCTCAGCCTTCAGTTGCTTCCCAGAAGTGGGAAACTCTTTCTTCTTGTTCTTATTTTGAGACAGAGTTTCCCTATTTAGTCCAGAATGACCTTGAATTCACAATTCCCCTGTCTCATCCTCTTAACTGCTAAGATTATGGGTAAGAGCCACTACATTCATATAGGCCTTCTTTCATAATTGAAAAAACTCCAACTAGGAGAAATAAAGCTTCTGTATGTCTGAGATACTCACATCCATTCTCCCTTGAGACCAAGGAGCTTATTTAAATAATTTGTATTCCAACTCACAAATTAATTGCCCAGGTAGTCAGAATAGAGGAGAGCTCATGCCTACCTAAAAACACCTAAACGTACAATCCTCCCTGTCCCAGAGGACAGTGAACCAATGTCCACTCTCTCAGTGCCATCCTCTCTGTCTTGTATGAATATTGCATTATTTACAGGTGTGCTGGTTTATTCATGCACCTGGCTCAACCATCTAGCAATTTGTGTGTGAAGTCCATTCTGTGATTGGTTGGTTGGTTGCAGCTGGTGCTAATAAACCAAATTCTGGGCTCCACTCCCTAGGGAGCCAGTTAGCTTTCCTCTGCTGCAGTCCAAGGCTGCACTCAAACAGCCCTGGAAGGAACCGGGGCTGTACTTCACAGGACTCTGGGGCCCAGGGCATGCAAAGAAGGGCAGGAGGGTGTATGCAGCTCACCAAGAGGAGCCCACCTCTGCTGGAGAAATCCCGCAGAAGAAAAAGCAAAGGCTGGCAGTGGTGCATCCCAGTACTTGCTATTCAATCTGAAGGTACAGACACTTTTCAGACGTGCATTTTGCATTCAGTCACCAAGTTTCCCAAGCATCTGTTGTGTTTTAAGGACCAGGACTTATTGCAGACTTGAGCTTTCATTGTTTGACCATCAGAATAGGTGTCTTCTAAGGGGACCTGCTCACTAACATCAGAAAATAAAATAGATGAGAATTATCCATTTTCATAGTTCATGAAACTATACAAGAATGAAAAAATAATACATTCACTCATTTATAGACTGCTTGTTATATTTTTGAGGGTTAGAGATCCTGGAGTAAACAAATCTTAAAATCTTGGATCTTTGGAGTTCGTAGTCCAGTGGGAAGGGATGGAACAGGACACAGGAAAGTTGGTGGTGGGGAGAGGAAGCAGGGTACACCTGTAACTATAGAGAAAGTACTCAGGGAAACCTCAGGGAAAGCTGATGTTTGCAGCAAGGACCTAACAGCTAAGGATGGAAGAAACAGCCATGAGGAGATGGCCTGCTTGGGCATGTTTGTAGCCCAGCGCAGTTGAAGCAGAGGGAGCAGAAATGAGCAATGGCAGACGGGTTGAAGCAGGGAAGTGGTGCTGGGTGGGTGGGAGGATCTCATCGTTTTGTAAGACTTTTGAGTCTCCACTACTACCGAAGGAGTCAGAAAAGGTGTCTTCAAAGCTGTGGCCTTTGAGTTCTTTCTCAAGGCATCTGCTTATGGAAGCAAGTGCCTGCCATTTGGGAGACTGTTTAGCTCCAGGAACAGGGAAGATGAACTACCCGCTGATCTTATCCTACTTGTAGATGTTGTACAAGCTGCCAGTGTGGAATTTATAAGGCTTGTCGCTTCCACCAACAAAGTCCATGCAAAGACAGACATTGCTTCATCAACCAGCCACATGGCTGAGGTGCTCAGAACAGATGCAAAAATTTAACGGTATCATTTCTTACACAAAGAATTATTAGTTCATGCTTACCAAGGAACATGAAAATCACATGACAGAAGAATGTCAGGGTAAATGAGCAAGGGAGAACAAATTTATTCCAACCTCCCTAGGGCAATTCTCCTTGAGACTAATAAAAGGCCCCGGCTGGGAAGGGTATTGAGAAGGTTCCTGCTTGTGAAACTCAGATGGAATGTATGATATAGACATAATATATTAAAAAAAGATTATTGAATCTACTTTGATCCAAAAACAACTGTTAATCTCAAAATACTTTATGTTGGTATGGGTTTTGGTTTATTAATACAAATTTAAGGTTAATTTTGTTATACTGTATGTGTATTTCTATTTTTGTGTAAGGCATTATGTTTATGTAACTCATTTAAAATTGTCATAGATAATTAAAAATGCAGATTAATAGTCATCTATGATAATCAGCTTATAATCATGTCTGTTAAGTTTTTAGATAGACAAAGATATGTTTCAAATAGGTAATCTTCAAACATTTCAAAGACCTACAGAATATGGCATTTAAAATGTTTTAAGATCTTAGACTTTTCTGGAGAATGAGACATATCTGCTTTTGGCAGCACGAATCTACTCCGAAAGGATGATGGGCACTGAAGAAACTTCATATGGAGTTTACTTTCTTTGTACTGGGCAAGAGACTATTCTTGCCTTGACTGCTTAACAGTGTGCTGTATAAACTGGACATGCAGGACCCATAGGAAAGTGGCCTTTGAACTTTGCCAGAACAAGTCCAGATGATTCTTCAGGTTTCTGCTTCATGGAGAAAACTACCAAACATTCTACAGGACACAACGAGAAATGACTGACAAACCTTGCCAAATTGGATGGAACAGTCCTTTAAACTTCCTGCTTCACTATAAAGTCTACCCCAGACTCTAGGCCTGTAGGCTGACGATGCATGCCCTGATGTTACAGAGAAACTTTAGGTGATGTCCAGACAGCCAGATGTCTCTGTCATTTCTAGAATTTGGAAGTTGCTTACAATGTGCTTGCTGTTTACTCAGATAATACAATATCCTTCTGTGGCCTTTGATGGTGTAGAAGACTAGTTATAATTTTCCTTAGTCATAATAAAAGGTAAATTAGATATAAGAACTTTAGCCTCACAAGAATAGGATAGATGGTAGATTTTCTTTAATTTTGCTAGATACAAATAGACTAGGTATTGTAACTGTAATTCTTGCTCAGTAACTGTTTACATGTAATTTTATTATGTTAAAATGAAAACCTTGCTTTTTGATTAGACAGAAAAGGGGAAGTAATGTGGGATGTCTCTCTATATGCTGTGAATATACTTCATTACCATTTGTTAATAAGAAAGCTTAGAGGCAAGGTGGGAGGGCAGCTTAGAGGCAGGTGAGAAATCCAAGCAGAGATAAAGACAAGGAAGGTCAGATCCAAAGAGATGATGCCAGTGGACACCCAGAAAACAAAATGTAATGAGACACAGGTAAAGCCACAGAGCCATGTGGAAATACACAGATTAATAAAAATGGGTTGAGTTAAGTTGTAAGAGCTAGCTGGTAATGAGCCTTAGTCATAGGTCAAACAGTTTGTAATTAATATAAGCCTCTCAGTAAATATTTTATAGGCTGCAGAACCACGGGTGGGAGAGCTTTGTCCTATGGGGCCCTGAACAGTTCAGAAAAACTTCAGGCTACAAATCTGGGTCTGTGAACAGGGGTGAGAAACAGCTAAACACTTACAACCCTGTGTGTAACCATTTCTGAGCACGTCCACAGTGGAGTACAAGGACAGCCAGCAAAAGGGGGACAGATAGTGGAAGTACCAGTGTTGACAATGATGGTTTGAGATTTTGAGATTTTAGTTCAAGTTGGTTCTTTGCTTTGGATGGTCAGGTGGGAGGAGACGGCCATGCTGGTTTCCCAGGTGCAAGCATGTGTATGTAGCTTTGTAGAGGGAAGACTGTTCAGGAAGTCCATCAAATGTGAGCTTTAGTAAACAACAGATCTTTTTTTTTTTTTTTTTTTTTTTTTTTTTTTTTTTTTTTTTTTTTTTTTTTTTTTTTTTTTTTTTTTTTTTTTTTTTTTTTTTTTTTTAGTATAATACTGTCCACCTGGGTGTGGTGGCACATTTTTTTTAATCCCAACACTGTGGGAGCAGAGGCAGGTGGATCTCCGTGAGTTCCAGCACACCCTGCTTTACAGAGGGAGTTGTAGGGCAGTTAGGGCTGCACAGTGAGACTCTGACTGAAAAAAATAAGCACTGGTGGGGTGGGTGGTTCATCAGCAAAGTGCCTTCCACAAAATACCAAGTCCATGTCCTCAGCATCCTCATGAAATCCAGGTATGCCAGCGCACGTGAAGAGCCCAGAACTGTAGAAGAGGAATAAAAACAGTAGAGTCCCTGGAACTCATTGGCCAGCCAATCTAGCCAACTGGTGCATTTGAGGTTCAGTGAGAGGCTGTGTCTCAAAGATAGAGACCATCTAGGAAGACACTTGACAATCTCCAGCCTCCAAAGGCATGTGCAAACATGTGCCTGTATACCCCATCACATCTGTGCATACTCACAATGAACACATACACATAGATACACACATTATATATAATATACATTTTTATTATTATATATTTTAAAGAATGTCAGATGCTCTGGGAATGATGGTAACTTAGAATGGTACCGTCTTAGCATTTAGTAGGATGAGTTCCAAGCCATTTTGGGTTACAGCATGAGACTCTGCTTCAAGAGACAATGAAAAACACAGATAAAATATTTGAGGCACAAATACAGAATGCAAACACACTTTTGAATTTCAGATAAGCTCTAATAGTACAGAGCCAGCATCATGAAGTACACATATAATCCCGAGCTCAGGAGGCAGGGCAGGAGAAGAGGTGGCATCCTAGCTATATAGCAAAACCTTACCTCAAAAACAAAACAAATATTAATATAATAATGTTCTGTATAACTTCTGAGACATAGATTTACTCTAGGAAAAACAGATATATGTAAAACTCTAATTTGATTTCATGTAGCTTTCTGGTTTTTTGTTTTTGTTTTGCTAAACTTGACAACTCACAAATGCTGCAGACACAAGCACTAGCTGCCTGTCACCAGGGAGACTTTCGTAGCCAGCCCAACTCTCTGATGGCCCTGGTCTATATGTCACCAAGCCTTGAAAAGAAGTCTTGACTTTGGGAGGCCAGAATGGCAGCAGTGCTGAGGATGGCTGAGGTGATGGGGATGTGTGTGAGATGGGATGGGACTTGAATCATGACCCCAGCAGTATTGCTTGTGCAGGCATTGGGAAGGTCACAAGCAGAGTCATACCAATCTTTCCTTTCTTTGGGACTCTTAAAAATTGTGATCCATTTTATCAAGCTTGGGATTTAGCACTCAGTCTACAAACTAACAGAGGTCACCTTTTATTGGAAGTGGCATTACTGTGAGAATTGTGTGGCATTTCTATGAAGCACTGTGTGGTGTTGTGGAGTATTATTTGAAGATATGTTACATTTTTTTATGCTGTGGAACATGGCAAAGATGTGTTGCATTCTTTTATGTTAACTCTATGAAGCTGTGTTACTTTGTTTAAAATACCTGATTGGTCTAATAAAGAGCTGAATGGCCAATAGATAGGCAGGAGAAAGGGTAGGCGGGGCTGCCATGCAGAGAGAATACATAGGAAAAGTAAGTTTAAGAAGAAAACATTGAGAAGAAAGAGGAGGAGAGAAAGATTCCGGGAGCCAACACAGTAAGCCATGGAGAACGAAGTAAAGAAAGATATATTTAAGAAGGAGAACGATAAAAGATCAGATAATTTAAGAAAAGCTCACTAGAAACAAACCAAAAATCTGGCATTCAAAAAAAAAAAAAAGAAGAAGAAGTCTGCATGTGATTTATTTGGGAGCTAGGTGATGGGCCCCCCAAAAGAGTAAACAAACAAATAAACAGCCAACTATAGTGTGGCATTACTGTGAACACTGTATGGCATTATTGTGATCATTGTGTATGTTTTGTGGTTTTTTTCCCCTTTATAGTGACTCTGCAAGACAGCTATAACTATGCTACAGATCTAGAGAAAGGTCCACTCAGACTAAGTGATATGTCCAGGCAGGGGCTGGTTTTGAACCTAAAACATTATTGTTTGCTCAAGAGACCAAATATATTGCAATGGCCACTAGATTGTTACCCTAACTTGTCCCTCAGAATGCATGAGGGACAGACTTGCTGTGAGGAAGCAGTTCTGGGAACTACCGCCCTCTTGGCAGGCACTTTTCTTCTCCCAGGAGCACTGGAACTTCCCTGTGGTGTGATAAAAGCATTCACTTTTCTGTGGTCCCCTTAGCTCTCAGGGTCCTGAGGAACAGAGCTGAAGCCAAAAAATTTCTACCAAATGTTTCCATTTCCAAAGTCACAACAAACTCCACAGGGATTCCCTGTTGGAGCCTGAGTATCTCTTATCTAAAATGCCTGGGGATAGACAGGCTTCAGAATTGGAAAAAAAAAAATGATTTGACAGATTTTCATATACTTATTAAGATATCATGAGTGCTCTGAAAATGTCAGATTTGGGTGCAGTTCAGATTTCAGATTAAGGGTATTCAACTTGACTATTTCTTTTTTCAACTTGGTGATTTTTAATTCTCCTTTTCCACAGAGTTTGAAGCAAAGGAAAAAGAAAGTGAAAGGGTTTTGGAGATGAGAGAATGGCCCCATTTTACCTTCTCACCCAAGCTTCTTAGGAAAGCCAACCTAAGAGAAGAATGCCCAGTCCCATGAACCTCCTTCCTGGAAGTAGACAGGCAACTTTCCCAGGAGCCTACTCCCAGGAGGAAGCTTAGGATCCCTGCCCCTCCATCAGGTGAGCAAGCTGCTGGCTGATGTGTAGGGACAGGCATAGCCCTGAGCCCTAGACAGAGTCCTGCTCAAGTCTATAAATGGAGATTATAGCATTTAAACCTTTTCCATGTTTGTGCTCTGCAGATCTTGGGCCCTTTGAGGGGGTTTATGACAATAGTGATTGCCCTGCCAAGTCAATTCTTTTCATACAGGTCGTTTTTCTTACCAGTTCCATCTGGAGTGATTGTGCCAGTGTCCTTGCTGACAGAGTTGAATTTGGTCTGTGTTTTTGCTTGCACAGGAACAAAGCCTGTACCGTAGGAACAATTGTCTCCAGGGCACATCCAGAGCCGAGGTTTTCTCTCTCTCATGTTCCTCCCTTTATTGTTTCTGTTGCTGACATAATTCAGTGATGTCAGGATTTGGAATGGCTTTACCTTGAGGGGAGCAAAGAGATTGTGTGTGTGCGTGTGCGTGTGCGTGTGCGTGTGCGTGTGCGTGTGCGTGTGTGTGTGTGTGTATACACTGGCGAGGCCAAGGCAGTTTTATGTATATCAGTCTGGCTGTTTATTGATCCCATGGAGTGAGAAAGCAATTGGAATCTCCTGAGTGTAAGAAATAGAATTCTTGACCAGCTGTAGCCATTTTTCCACCTTCTCGGACCAAAACAAAATAAAACAAAAACATGTATTTAAAAATTCCTCATCTGGGAAGAACTTATTGGAAAAAGTATTTCATGCAAGTGTATAGGCTTCTTGGGCTGGACTTGCAATTCAGATGGGGAGGGGATGACCTTGTTATGTCTGAATGTACATGTTGTTGGAAGCCATTTTGAAAACAAATGCATGAGTCATTGTTTTGTTCTGAAACGGTGATGGCTTGATGGCTTGTGGGGGTTTGTGGGGGGTTGTGGGGGTTTGTGGGAGGCTTGTAGGTGTGTTTTGTTTCACCTCCCTTAAAAGGTTTTGAATTAGCTATTAAGTTGATGGAGTGCTGTACTTTGCTAGAGAAGAGGCCCTAAAAAACTTGGAAATTTAAAAATAAAGGGCTAAAATACACTCTCTGAGGAAATACAGTAGTGTGTTGAGTTCTTGTCATAAAAGCTTTGTGGACAGTAACTGAACAGAAAAACACCTTAAAAATTAACATCAAATTTATATTTTGTTTATATTTTAAATTTTGGGGATATATTTCATCTTCTTCCCGAGGTTTTGTTTCACATTTTAAACTGTTGTGGAATATTTAAGATGTGTCACATTTGTTTATGCTATGGAATATTTATTTATTGATGCAGAGATGTGTTGCATTCTTTTATGTTGCATTTGTTTAACTCCATGAAGCTGTGCTACTTTGCCTGTCTAAAACACCTGATGGTCTAATAAAGAGCTGAATGGCCAATAAAGGTTGGGGCGACTGCCAGGCAGAGAGAATAAATAAAAAAGCTAGGAAAGTGAACAAGGAGTGATATTTAAAAAAAAAAAAAAAAGGGAGGGGAAGATGCTAAAAGCCAGCCACCAGCCAGCCACAGAGTAAGGAGAAAAGAAAAATATACAGAATAAAGAAAGGTAAAATGATGCAAAATGAAGTTAAATGGGTTAACTTAAGTTAGAAAAGCTGGCTAGGAACAATGTCAGCTAAGGCTGGGCATTCATAAGTAAGAATAAGTCTTCATGTATTTATTTGGGAGCTGGGTGGTAAACTCCCAAAGAGTAAAAAAAAAAAACAAAAAACAAAAAACAGCTACAAGGTACAGTCTACAGAATGCAATCTCTGAGAATGCTAAATAGATTTGCCAGCAAGACTTCCAACATACATGCATGGTAAGTTGAATGGATAGACTCATGGGAGCACAAACCTTTAATCTCAGCACTTGGGAGGAAGAGGCAGGCAGATCTCTATTAGGCCAACTTGGGCTACATACTAAGATCTTGTCTCAAACAAACAAATCCCTATGGTTTTCAGCTTTTAAGGCTTGCAGGTTACCACTGCTTCCAGAAACTTGTTACAACCTGTTTCATGCAGAGGCCTGTGCCTGAGAGGCAACCACCCATGTGGCATCTGATTGCCCTGCTGGAGAGTTCAAAAGCCAGCAGAGATCATTCCGGTTCTCCCTGCTAGGGCCTCTATCTGTTTCAGCCATATGCTTAACTGAAAATGGATGAGAGCATGACTGCCAAACCTTTAGAGATGAATTTAAAAATTAATGTGTGTATAACTCATTAGATAAATTTTAAGAAAATGCCACTAGAAGAATAACCAAGAAGGTTAAAGACTATTTTGAATCTTGAGGCTCACAAGCAACATATGGGATGTAGGAAGCGGTATCTAGCCTTGTGTTTCTTCGCTAATGTCAATGACATCAGCAAGGGTACGCATTGCAACCAGACACCAGTACCTTTCCGATCACTACTGAAAGAGAAGATCCTCTCAGATGCTAATGAGCATATGTCTGACAGTAAGGGATGCAGGTTTATTAAAAGTGGGTGCTTTGGTTCAGTAGGTGTGAGTGTGGCTAAGACTCCTTCTTTGACACCCCCAACCCTACCCCAGATGGTGTTCAAAGCCATCTTCTTTCTCATTCTAGAGAAAGGAATACCTGGCTTTACTTTCCAGTGTCAGCAGGACTAAATCCCACCTTAGCACCTGTCTAAAGGCTGGCTATTCAAGTTTATAACCAGAAAAGGAACTTCTGTGCTGAAACTCCTACAGGAGAAACAAGCAGAATGAACTATCTGAGGTAGTTAGATGTTTGTGGGGTTATGCATTGCAGTGGTATGGTCATGGGTATGAGATCCTTCTTAGCAGAGGTAGGATGTGGCTGACCAGGTGGATATCTTATTCAGTCCCGAGCATCACATCTAAGGACATTTGATTGTGTGCTAGAAGACAGATTAAAGGTTCACCCCTGACACCTCACATGTGACTTCAGTTGGATGGGGGTTATTACACCTTTATGTTAGTTACAATGAGATTGTATTCTAGTAAGGTAGGCCCTTACACAGGTATGACGGGCATCAATACAGGACCGCTATGGGTATATGGAGACACATCGAGAGGATGCCGGAGGATAATGAGGGTAGAGTCAAAAGAAGTAAAGAATTGCTGACAGCAAACAGTCAGATGAGACAGGAAGGAATCTCTCCTTGAGATTTCTGAGGGAGCATGGTATGCCAACACTATGATTTCAGCATTCTGGCCTATGTGAACAGAATAGATGTCTGTTGTCTGAATCCACCTAGTTAGTGGTCCTTTGTTACAGCTATCCTAGGAAACTAATGTACCTTCTGATGGTCCCTCGAAGAGCATTGTAATTGCATTTCCTGATGAGTATGTCAGATCTCACTCAACAGACTTCATGTTCAGAAGAGTCTCCTGAGTCTTTCCTCTCACAGGACACAGAGTATGCCAGGAAATTTTGGTTTAATGAACAAATTTTAGGGCTTCAGATCTTAATGGTGTATTAAATACAAACAAATTTAAGAAATAATAAGGGAGAAATTTCTCCCTATACTGGTGCCTGTATTTTATTCATAGCATAGCAGCATTCTATAAGCTCATGTATGATTTGTGACCCATTATGCCATAATTTGATGAGATGCTGACTTTTTCTACACCACACATGAAGCAAAGCAGATGTTTTCATCTCTCTACTGCATGTTAGAGATGATTGTATCACTGATAGATGACGAGCCCTGGTCTCCACAGCTTCTAAGCTGGTCAGCGTCTTCTCTAGCTTTTCTATTGGTGTGGGAATGGCTGCTAAGGGACTCATTCCTCCTACCAGTGAGATTTACATTATTTGTGATTTAAAGCAAATACTATTTCAAAACTAGCAATAGCTTTAGTAATTGATTATAAAGCAAATGCCTCATGGCAGGATCTCAGGTCATGAGTCTTGGGTCTTAGTCACTAGAAAGCTGCTGGATGACTGTTGTTCCCTCTAAAAGGCCATGACAAGAAGGTTCCTGTGTCCTGTAAAAGAAAACTAGACAATCAGAGAGGCCTCCAATTTCTTTAATAATTTTGACTCTTGCCTTACAACCTCTTATTCTGTGTTTTAAAAATTCTCTGTATTCTTGTTTTGTTTGATTGCTTGGTAGGTGTTATTTATTTCATGTACAAATGAGATGATCAGAGATGATCAGGTGGTGGGTGTCGTTTTAACTTGTCAGGCTCATGCCCTTCAATCTCACTGGGAATCCACACAAGCATGTCCTGCTCTATCCAGCTTCAACTCAGTCCAATCGATCTGAATAGATTTTGCCAGGCTCAAAGCTTAACAGTTAACACAGAGGTGAGTCCCTCACAGCTCTACACTGTGAAGAGGTAGTGAGTTGGCAGGGGACGAGAGCCATATGCATGTGTGACAGGATGCCTGCATTTTTGTTCATCAGGGTGATCTTTGTGAGTCCTTGGAGTACAATCTAGGGGTTAAACCTCCATTTTTTTGTTTGTTTTTAATTTTTTTTTGTTGCTTTGTTTTCTGGCATCTCTTGGTCATGAATCTCTCTCTCCTGTGTGTTGATTCACATGTCATCTCAGAAGTCACATATCCCACAGGCAGGGCCTGGACTCCCCTTGCTTTAGACCCCCACCCTAGGATCACCTGAGTAGGGAGTCTTGTCTGAAGAACTATCCTGTTTGCCTTGACGATATGGGATGACGCCCCTGGTTGTGGGCAGAACCCATTCTTCTAAGCTTTCATCACAGAACAGGGCTGGCTTCAGGGGCCTTCTGGGACTCAGGTACCAGATTAGGACTACAGAGACACTGGCCTTGGGGACTACTTGTCCCTCACACCTACGGTGAGAAGGACAGCTGTGACCATTGAGACATCCAGCCTCATGGGCCAAGCTCTCAGCTCCTCAGGTGTGAGTGTGGTGTGTGTAGGGGGGATTGAGACAGGGTTTCTCTGTGTAGCCTTAGCTGTCCTAGAACTCACTATGTAGACCAGGATGACCTCAAATTTGGAAATCCTCCTGCCCCTGCCTCCCAAATGCTGGGGTTAAAGGTGTACAGCATCACTGTTCAGGCTGTTGCTACTACTACTGTAAAACTTACTTAATATATATGTGTGTATCATCCCCTTGGTTCAGTTTCTTTGGAGCAGTGGTTCACAGCCTGTAGGTTATGGCCTCTTTTGAAGTTAAACAACCCCACAGATCACCTATGAATCATTGGAAACACAGATATTTACATTATGATTCATAACAGTAGCAAAATTACAGTTATAAAGTAACAACAAAAATAACTTTATGGGGTGTCAGGAAATATGACTCAACAGGAGCACTGGTTGTTCTTCCAGAGGTCCTGAGTTCAAATCCCAGCAACCACAGGTTGGCTCACAACCATCTGTAATGAGATCTGGTGCTCTTTTCTGGACTGCAGGCATACATGCAGACAGAACACTGTACACATAATAAAAAAATCTTTATAAAATGAATTTTATGGTTGGGGGGTCACCAATATGAGGAACTGTATTAAGCATTCACAGCATCAGGAAGGTTGAGAACCACTGCTGTAGAGAACCCTGATTTATCTTCATAGCCCAAGCTAATATGTAGACACATGGAGTTCTCTCCTGGATGGTTGGAGGTTAGGGTTCTAAAATCTCTAGTTGAAACCTCTAATGGGATTCATTTTCCTGTGGGTTGAACAAGAACCCAACACTACAAGAGTAACACTGTGAGCTGCAGTTTTATGGACTCCTTGGGGGACACAATAGATCTTACTCTCTCTTAGAACTGAGCTTAGTGAGGCTCACTAAGAGACACAGGAACAAAAGCCCATCATGGCCTCCTGGAATGTGTGTGTGGTTGGTAACCCACGGTGAACCACAGATTGCACAGGACCCATCATACCTGAGCATAGAGAAGAAAGGTGCTGAATTGGGCATAGAGTGGTGCTGCTCTGAGCTTAGAGAGGTACTGTTTTTGCTAAGGCCAAGCCCCTCCCCTACTAGTATGCAGAATAAGATTCTAGAATTTTCTGCTTTCTCTTGGTTCCCCCTTCTTGAAGGAAGGTGAAGAGAAAGTGACGCCAGAGTGTCAGTATATATTCATATACTTCTTCCAGACATTGGAGTAAAATCCTTTCTTCTATAAAAATAAATATGTGCATCAGGTGGGAACACAGCTGAGGACATTCTGGCAGTGGGAAAGACAGCCACCCACTCTTTGAAACTGAACCTTCAAGAATACTTTCCAACATCAAGGATGAGAGGAAGCGGAAATGCCTTTTCCTTCTCCCCAGGCCCTTGGCAGTCTGACAGCTCTGCCCTTGACTTTCCTTTCTCTGGTCATCTCTTCTGCAACCACACCCTAGGCCTCTTTCTACAGAGACCATGGAGGTGTAAGGCTTTCATTTAGGAATCCTAAAACAGAGAGCCACTGGGCATGTGCAGTAATGTTTCCTGGTCTGCTATCATGGCTGCTGGACAGGCAAGGGCTGGCCACTCTTGACTGTTCACCCTAGGGAGCTGTGGGGGGCTCATCACCTACTAGGTCAGACCTCTGAAGTCATCTATGAAGAAAAGATTCACCATTTGCCTATTTTACACCTTCCCTCTACTATTAATTATTCTCAGCTCAAACTCTCCTTTGGTGTTGGAGGTATGTGGACTATACCTCCCCACAACCCACACCCTGATCTGATGTCTAAGGCCATCATAGAGAACTGGGACACTGACTCAGATTAAGTTGTTTTGATCTAGGTGTTCCCATAAAGAGGCAAGATAAAGGGTTTTGTTCAGCCCAATAGAGAGAAGGGCAGATGGACAGATGCTTTTATTTGAAGTGGGAAGAGGCAGGACCCTGTGGGAAGTGTGAAATGCTCTGGACGGATTCTGAGATGAAAAAAATCACTCTAACAGGCACGAGAGGAGGTGCTGGAAGTGCAGGAGATGAGAGATGTACCCCAGGGAACTCCAAGGGTGAGGCAAATGCAGTGTATGTGTGTGTGTGTGTGTGTGTGTGTGTGTGTGTGTGTGTGTGTTTTCAGGAAAATGGAGAACCACCTTTAGACTATGGTGTGGAAAATAAGTAGGGAAGGGAGAGTCCTGGGGAAAGAGAAGGACTAGGAGCCAGCAGCCTGTGGAGGTCACACCGCACACCTGGGAGAAGATGCTGCAGTGTCTGGGGCATCTGAGAATAGGGAGCCAATCAAAGCAGTTCTTTAGGAAGACTAAGGCTGCCACTGAGAACAGGGGCGTAAAGAGGTGGGAAGAGGGGGACCAGCCAGGGTGAGAAGATCATGCAGACAGTGAAGATGAGCATGGTTGCTAAGATTATTGTTCACCAGTGACAGTCCTCTTTCTGAGCACTTTGCTTGGTTACTTTAAGTCCCCACATCCTACAGGGAGGTGAGTGGGTGATGTTTTTACCATTTTGCTGGTCATGTATGATAAAAAAGAAAAAAGAGGAAGAGTAATGGGAGATAGGAAGGCAGAAAAGGTTTGTCCAATGCATTACCCTCTATTGTTGGGGAAACAGCGGTGATATGAATGAAAATGGCTCAGAAGACAGTTTTTAGAATTAGGGTAGCTCTTTGGGTAAGCCACCGGCATTGCTGCTCTGCATTGTCCCAGTCCTGCCTTGGTGTTTAATCAAATCTGCAAAGCCCTGTTTTCATGTCAGGTGACAATGACAGGCCTTAGCAATTGGAGACTGACATTTTCCAGGAGGCACTACCCTACCCTCCCACATCTCCCACTCCATCCATTTACCTCCTGGAGGAAGACTTCTGCACCCCAGGTGTCCAGAGTCGCACCCAGACATGGCAGATTCACAATGCTTATTTATGGAATGGGTAAATAAATCAATGTAGCGAGAGGTATTTCATTCTCAAAAGTACTTTTTTCCCTGATATGGCCATAATTTAATAACAATGTACCACAATCTGCTCACTTCTATAACAATAAAAGCTATGACTATCATCCTACATAAATGAAAACATGATTTAGTGAAATGATGCTTTATGAGCTTTAGGCACATAAGACATTTGAATTATCTTGTTTAAATTAAATGGCTCTTTTGTGTTCAGAAGTGAGCATCACAAAGTGTGTCTATCTTGCTAATACAGCAGTGGCATCATATTCTAAATTACACAATTTAATCACACATAAGTAGAATTTTTAAGCTGAAGTATTGTTAAGGTGTAAGTGACCTTTATAATTCAGGAATTTTTTTTTCCAAATGATATAACAGGGACAATTGTAGCAAAGTCTTATTTCTAATGAGTTAAAGAAAATCTTAAATGAATAAAGCTGCCTTTAACCTTTCCTTCACCACTTTTGGACCATGTGACCCTGGGCAAGACATTTGGGTAGCCCCAGCTACACTGGTTCCACATGCTCTTCCGTTACACTGGACTGAGAAACTTTTCCCAGGGCCCCTATCGTCAGATGCTCTGTTCTAATGATTGGGGGAGGGACTCAAGTTGAGCCCTTCTTGGAGCAGACACTCTCCACTGGGCACCTGGATATTAAACAGGACTTGCTGGCCACCTTTCAGACTGTGTGTGGTTGTGAGGAATGGAGCAACTGTCACCAGAACTTTCCAAAGAAATAAGGACAAAGTCAGGTACACTGGGAGGAGCAGGCTCTCTTCAAAGAGAAAAGGTGCTGTATTAGAGTTCTCTGCAGAAACAGTACTGGTATAATGGACATGTATTTAAGGGTGATTTATTAGAGTGGTTTACAGGCTGTGGTTATGGTACAACACTGGCTGTCACCAAAGGGAAAAGCTAAGAATCTTTTAGCAGTGTTGAGTCCACAAGGCTGGGTATCACATTAGTCAATCTGCTGCTGGCATGGCAGAGGCTTCCTAGAGAGCTGCAGGTCTTCAGCTGACACTGGAATTCCAAAGAAGTAGATTTTGACACAGCGAAGGAAAACCTCAGCATCAGGTTGGATGAACTTGTCAGCAAGAATGAGGACAAGCAGGCAAAAAACAAGAGCATTCCTCTTCTACATTCATTTGTACCACCAGAAAATGTGGCACAGATTTAGGGTGAGTCTTCCCACCTCAAATGATCCAATCAGGAAAATCTCTCATGAGCACACAAGATTACTTTGTTGATCCCAGATACAGTGATGTTGACAACTAAGATTAGCCATCACAGGTGCTAGTGAGTATTCTGAAACAGGATTACGAGCCATTCTGCAACCTGAGGCTGAACTGGTGCCTGCCAGGAGGCTTAGAATATATGACACAAAAAAGAAGAATATTTTATTGCATGACTTTTACCTTCTGTATTTTTTTTTATTGCGACTCTTTCCTATACAATAGGGCCTAAGATTCAGAAAGGTGATGAGTCTACCCCCCTCATGTGGAAATCTCTACAACATCTGTAGTAGGTGAGCATCCTTGTGGTACTTACTGCCTTTTTTACACTGGTTTGTTTAGTAATCAGTTTATAGAGCTTCATTATTGTTATAATTACTATATTATTTCAAGCTCTAGGGAAATAGCTGTCTTTGTGGGTTTATGTGTGTATGTATGTGAGTACGTGTCTCACCATCCCACAAGAGGCTAGAGCCCTGGACTTTCTGTCCCCTAGTGGTTCCAACTATGAGTGGGAGCAGGAAGGAGAAAAAGAGCAGCACCTCAGGCAAGCATCCTGCTGTGATTTGGCACAGAGGAAGAGGGAAAGAAGACATACATGGTTAGAAGAAATGCCCTAGCTTGAGAAGAGTCTTCCTAGCATTTAGTGTTGCTCCAATATAATGGCAATGAGAGTCTGTCTGCACAAGAAAGCCCCATGCAGAAATAAACTGAATCAGACACACAAAACCAATGGATGTCTGAGTTTCTGGGGTTCTAGTCTCTTCCTCTTTATAGTCTCTTCTTCCCCTTTTCCAGTGCGAGCATCTTCCAAGTCACATTTTTCTTTCACCTTATACTCTACGGTGGTGACTGTTTAACTAGCTCCTTCCTGTTCCCCCTCACCTCCCGCCTCAATCATGCATGAGCACTTTCTAATCTGTCTTGACTTTTGTCCTGCCCAAAACATTTGTCCCAGTACATTTGGATGAGATGATACAATCACAGTGGGTTGTGTTTCCTAGGAGTAATTATGGTGGGGCTGTGCTGTCCATCTTCCAGCTCTGTGTAGATGATGTATTAATTATACTCTGTCAAGGCACAAAGTCCTATTCCCCAAGTGGCTCTCAGTAAGCATATACATTTGTGTTTCATGCAAGCAAGGATAAGTCTAAATCAGCAGTTTTGTAATCTGTGGATCAGGACTCCTTGGGGGAGTGTTGAACAACCTTTTCAAGGGGTTCACCTAAGACAATTGGAAAACAGACATTATATTATGATTAATAGCAGTAGCAAAATTATAGCTATGAGGTAGCAATAAAAATAATTTTATGGCTGGGAGTCACCACATAATGAACTGTATTAAAAGGCTGTAACGTTAGGGAGGTTGAAAACCACTGAGCTAAATGGCCCCTTTACATCATCCTTGGCTGATAATGCTGGCTCTACTGACTCAGTATAGTCAAGACCCAGCACTAGCATTGGACCAGGATGGGCCATAGCAGAGCTGCCAGTCTTATCTTCATCCACAAATGTCTTAGACAAAAAGCTGGATTGGGGTCTCATTCTGGGACAGCCAGTTTTATTTACATATGGTCATTTCCACCCCATCGGCTCTTGCTGACCCTGACCCAGCTGAGATGTAGTGATGCAGAGCTGATGTCCTTGGAGAACAGCAGCAGCAGGGCCTGGAGGTGGAAGATGAACATATGCAATGGGGTTCTATTGCATTGGGAGTCTTCCTCATTCTCACTCCGCTTTATTCATTGAGGCTAGGCTCTCAGTTAAACCCAGAGCTTGCGGTGTGAGCATCCTCCAAGTCACATTTTACTTTCACCTTATACTCTATAGTGGTGGACTGTTTAACTAGCTCTTTCCGGTTTCCTCTCGCCTCCCGCCTCCTCCTGTCAATCACGCATGAGCACTTTCTCAAGCCAATAGTGCTAGACAGTCCAGCCAGCTTACCCTGGGGTCACCTTTCTCTGCCTTCCCAATTCTAAGATTACGTGGGGGGAAGCCATTCTCACCTAGCATTTATATGGGTCCTGGAGATTCAAACACTGGTCCTGCTCCTCATGCCTGAGTGGCCAGTGCTTATCCACTGAGCCAACCAGCCATCTCCTCAGCCCCCAGTACTTCTTCTTTTTCCTTTCTGATACTAATAATACTACTGTCCATGCCCAGACACTGTCATTGTCCTGCTCCTGTTTTTATTTCCTCACATCCATTGCTGATTCCATGGGGATAAAAGGAAATGCTTGAATGTCAGACAAGGGGTTTTCAAATGAAGGAATACTCCTTTTTCCTCGTTGGTGACATTCCTGTAACTAGGGTAAAATGTTGCATGTATTCTGGCCCTCCTGATGGAACAAGGCTTTCCATTGTAGCTTTCATGACAGTAGGTGTGGACACAGAGTAATCAGAGCACCAAGGGAAGATGAAATTAGACATAGGTGTGGCTGTGTCTACGAATTTTCATCCCTTACTGGCTTCTGGTAACAGACTTTGTCTCCCAGCTCTGGAGATGCTCTTCTGACACAGGTCTAGCCCATGTGTGTGAACTTGGCTGTTGACCAGTACTGGGTATGAGAACCACAGTCAATAACACTCTGCTGTGAGATTGAGTCAATGACTGGGAAAGAAGCTTTTCCTTCCTACAAAGTTTGTGAAGCAAGAAGTTTCTGTCAGCCATGCTGCTCCATGTGGACAAGGGAGGCAGAAGGAGAACAGGATGAGTAAACAGATGCATGCCAAGGGGAACAGGTACTCTCCTGGGTCTCCTCCATTGCTACTTCAGCTATGTGAATATTCTCAGTGTCTTTCTCAACCGTGGGAGCTGGTTATTCTAATGTTTTCAGTGAGCCTCTGATAGGTTCTGACATGTACGGCCAAAAATGCCCTGCCTACTGCCCTTTCTCATGCCAGTTTAATTTGTTAACACAGAAGAGACATCCCTCTAAGGATTTCAGGAAATAAATAACAAAGGGGTTCTTAGAAAGACTTGGGCCCCGCAGATGACAGAGGCGGTCTCTTGCCACAATGATTTTGATTGCAAAAAGGAGATGGAATTATAACCTTATTTCTGTGTGCTTTGTTTTGTTGAAATAAGGCCTCACTCTGTAGCTCGGGCTGGGCTCATACTTGCAGTCCCAGTCAGCTGAATGTCGGGACTATAGGTGTGAGCCACCATGCTCTAGCATGAACTCTTTTTCTTACAACAGGCTGATGTACCCTGGAAAGTGCAGACTCCAGCCTCACAAATTTGTACAAGTTTCTTATCTGAGATAGCTCATGGCTGGACCCTATGTATCTTCCCCAAGACGCAGATCATCAGGAACTATAACCACAAGAACTGAATAGCCTTCTGACATAGAAGACAACTCCACTTAGATTTCTAAGGCCACTGTGACATATGGCCACAGGCAGAAAGGCACAAAGGAAAAGCAATCTACTGTCTTCCTGAGGTTAGACATCCAAGATGAAGGTAAGATGAGCTCCCTGGGAAGGCTAGCACTGTATTTTCCCCTGTGTCCTTCCTGGCCCCTGTGTGGGCCATCTTCATCATTCTTTAGCTTCCATCTGTATAGCCAGGTCTGTTTCCATAGCCCGAGTACCCATCTTTCTGTTATCCATTCCTCTTCTATAAAAACATCAATCACCTTGGATTTAGGGCCCCACCCTTGATCCATTTATGGCTTTTTCTTTCCTGGCAACATGATGAGAACCTTGATATTCTGTAGGTTAGCAGAAAAGTAAAGAGAGAGAAGGCAGAAGGAAAAAATGAGAAAGACAGACAGTCTGACCAAGGTGACGAAGTAGTGACAAGCCCTCACCTCTTTCTTGCTGTGAGGTGGGCATTGACCATACATAGGCCAAGTATGTCTTTTGCATAATCCTGGTAACAGCAGCAAGTGACTGCCCATGAAAGTCTGTGTGTCCAGGACTTGAAGGGGAATCCTGGAACACAGCACTTTTGCCTCACAGCTGGCCATTCCCATCCACATAATGCTGCTCGCTCACCCTGCCCTGTCGCACCTGGGTTAGCATTGAGGGCAGGAAGATGGCAGAGCTTAGTGAGTTGGGGAGTGAAATGAGAAGGGAAGAGTCAAGGAATATGGGCGTGGCTCCGACTGTGACTGCTACCCGCCCCAACTCTCGATTTTGCCATATCTGGAAGTTCTTAGGAAGTAGGATTGTAATTTTAGTCCAAAGTACAGTTTTCAGGATATATCTACTCAGTCCTTAGCAACCCGACATCACGGAACAACCAAATTATTGGAGATTAAAGTGTCCCTCAAACTCCATGAAAGGCCTTCTGACCCTCCTTATCTGGCAAGGCACTCTAGGACATGCTATTTAAATGAACCCAATTTCCAAAGCGCACCTATCTCTACCGAATGCGATAGCTGTCTTCCTCTGCCTTCTGAGCACTTATCTTCAAAGCCTTCAGGCACAGGCACAAGCCTTGATATTTTTTTTTTCCTCAAAAAGAAATCATCAGGAAATCTGCCTCCATGCAGACCTTTGACTGTGTGATTTCATTATTCATGGTTGGCGTACCTCTTCTGGCTTTTGATCTGTAGTTTACAGAATGTGTGCATAAGTAGGCTCTCTTTTCCATAAACTGGTCTCTTTAGCCTCTCAGCCCAGAATAACTTTTCATTTATTCCTCAGATAAAGCATTGATGCTGTGAGCAGGCATATATTAAATCTATCATGACACAAATGCAGCCCAAGACTTCTCCAGCCCTGATAAACAACCAGATCCCCATCCCATGGGCACTCAGGTGAGTGTGGATGATGAGCGGGGAAGGGGAGCTGTGGAATTTTCCACAATCATCAGCACTGGAGACAGAATTCTTCTGAGAACAATTTTCAGACTCTATCAGCAGTATCTCATTCTATTCTTAACTTGCTGACGTAGTTAAATAAATAATCTCCGTCCTGAATCATGAATAAGTGTTTTAAAATATTCACCAAAGAAATGATTCAACCGACGTTCTTGGGCGGCTTTCTGCCTCTGTCCTAATAAAGACCAGTGTCCTGAGCTTGGCTGCTAAGGATCTGCTTTCCTCTCCAGCTGGAGTGGCCTCAGGGTCCCTGGGCCTGCTGCACACATTTCTCAGCTCTTCTGCTACCTCCTCTGAGTACCAGAACCTCAATTCTCTCTTCACCTTGCTTTTTACTCTACCTTCTCATCACCTCATGGGCCCTTTCTCTGAAGCCTTTATTCACATACTATGCACTGCCCTCTGCTACCCAGTCCCAAGCCCCAAACTTGTACAGGATCCTTTTGTGCGCGCAAAGAACTTTTGTTTAGGTTTGGTTATAAAGTATCACCGAAGGTTCATATGTTGAAACCTTGGTCTCCACCTGGTGTCGCTATTGAGAGGCATTGGATGACTAGGGCACTAGAGTTGAAATGGGCTAGAGTTGGGCACTGAAGGTCCTTGCTTCCAAGGATACTTTATCTCCTCCTGTGGTTTTCCATACTCTGTGGAGTGCTCCTCTGCTCCACCATGCACCCAATGCCCTGATGTTCCACCCTGTTTCAGGCCCATAGCAATGAAACTGAGCAGCTCTGGACGGATATCAAGAGTCAACATAAGCCTTTCTCCTTGAAGGTGACTTCCTCAGGTACCCTGTCACAACACTAGGAAAATGATGAACATCTACCAAGTCAAAATAGGCTGGATGTGTGACCTGCTTCAGGGTGCATGGATGAGGAGCCACTGAGCTGAAAGTACTATTAAGGTCTTTTAAGGCCAATTCATTAATTGCCAAGTTGATAAACTGCCTCTGCTCTCGGGACTTCATGCATGTGAGTTCCTACACATGTGTCTGCATTATAAAGTATGACATAATCATTTACTTGATATAGATATATATCCTTATTTCTAGAGAGCAAACAGTCCTGAGAATAGAAAATTACTGGATTTGTCTCACAGTTGAGCCCCTAGCTAAACTTGATTATGTACCAAAAAGGGATGCTTGATAAAATTTATTGAGTTAATTTACTGGTTAAGTTATGCAAATTATTTTAAAGCATTTTGTATATATTTCTGAAAAAACATGGCCATCTTCATCTCTACATACCAATAGTATTTGTAGAAAACACAATTTCCAGTGCTGCTGCTAATAATGTAATTGCAAAAACCCTTCTGTAAGCCTATGACTATGATGCTTCTGATCCCATAAAGATGACTCCATTCAATTTAACTCAGCAAATGTTATTTAAGGGCCGGCCTACAAAGTTCAAGGCTCCTAGTATGTCAATACAGAGCTCCATTTCAGTGGACTAATTTAAGAGTGAAAAAAATTTTTTGAACAAATTTGGTCTTTGTCAGTGAAGCAGGCAATGCTTTCATTGTCACAGCATTCACTCGCTCCTCAGAAGCTCACAGGACGTTTATTGGGTGTAGTTATGGTGGATCTGTATTAAATGCTTTGGAAGGAGCAATGTGAAAGATAAGACCAGGACTGTCCTTCCTCCTATGGAAGGAGCTCAGTAGGTCAGGGACTGACAGTAGGAGACTTGGGTTTAGTGTCCCACCTCTGCTGTCATGGCAACAGCAACATGAATTTAGCGGGTCACCCACATCTCTGGACCTCAGCTTATGGTCTGTGCAGTGAGGGTGTAAGACTGGACGATGTTGAAATAGTGTTTGATATCAGAGACTCATTGTTCCAGTTGGTCTTTCCCAGTTCCTGAAGCTGCTTGACACAGAGGTGCCAGACCAGTTTTTTTTAGGCTATATTGCCCTTTTTTTAGGGCAAATGTGTGGGCAGCTATTCTTTCTCAATACCGGGGGCCAAGTCCTGCTATAGAGGTCTTGTTACTTCCAGGAGGTCCAAGAACACTCTTTTGAATGTCAAGTGGATAGTATGCTTGCATTTCCAACTGAACCAATGACCTGGGACTTGACAGCATGGAATGGCCCAGGCTAGCAATTCCTTAAGTAGTGATTATTCAGTTTCATAGAAACAAAAGTTCACAATAGGATTTTGTTTTACTCGCCTTTCATATGAAAAAAATGTTTAAATTAAAAAATCTAAATGGCTGCCTGTAGAAAACCAGATAATGGCAGGCAGGTGCTGAATCCTTCAGAGAAATGGAGATCAGATCACTGAGCCACAGGCAATTGAAAATCCACTTAACAATGAATAAAATCCAAAGATGTTTACCTAGGACATACTTGGAAGCATGGCTCAGGGTATCATGCTCTGGCCAAGCAGAATGCTCCCTGGGCAGTGCTCCCTCCCCATTTCCAGAAGAGCAAGCACCTTCCTAGACAGCTTGCCAGCTCCACCTCACCCTCACCCCCACCCCTCCTATTCACCTCTCCCTTGTCTCCAAAGGCTGACAGAGCAAATAAAAGCATTTGGTTTTATGCTCCACTGTAGAACAAATACAATCTTGGGCATGTCTGTGGCTGACTCGCCAAAGGACTAACTAAAATTCATCCCCTTGGTTGCCCACCAGCTGCAGACATCATGCCTCCCCACAGTCTGTGGTAGAATTATCCTCCATTGCACAGGGGAAGAGTGGATGCACAGGATCATCCAGTCACTGTAGCCTGCACCTCTCAGTGATTTTTTATTCTCGGAATCTAGACTCTAACAGTGCATGAGTCTATAGTTAAAAACAAGCAAGTGCAGCGGTGCAGAGGAAGGATGCCTTCATGAGACTCATACCTGGAGAAGTGGATGAGAGGAAGCACATCAGAGTCATGGATTATTAGCATAAACTTAATCCTGTTGCTCTGAAGAAGGAGGAGGGAGGATTTACTTTCTTGCTTAGCCTGCCTGGCATTTAGGACTCTGTTCTTCAGAGCAATGTGCTTTGCTTATTGGTCCCGTGGGTGGCACACCTCACACATTGAGGGGGAGGCTGCTGTGAAGCATTTCCAGGTCACTTCATGTTTCATCAAGTTTGTGGGATCTCGATGCCATCTTACAAGTTAACCAGGATTTACTAATCTTAACTTGTTAGTCTGCCTTAGCTTTGCTCTGATAATGTTGTTGCCTCAAAATCTTAGTGAACTATTGTATGTTGGCTTCTGGTCAATTCCTGTACTCAGTGTATTTAAGTTTGGTTCTTTGAAAAGCAGACTGCTGTGAGATTTGGGGAGTGGGACAGCATGGGCTGGGTAGCCTGTTAGTCGTCTTCATGTGACTCTAACAAATTCTCAGAGATAATCAGTTTAAAAGGTGGCAAGTTTTTGTGGTTTTTGAAGGAGATGTTCTCACAGTCTTGGGCACTTAAACACTTGGTCCCAACTATGGTGCTGTTCCAGAGGTTTAAGAGGTACCACCATCTTAAAGGAAGTATGTCACTGGAGGCAGGCTTTGGAGCTAAAAGACTCACTTTTAGTGCGCTCTGGTTCATGTTGTGGTTCAAGAAACACAACTTCCTGCTCCAAGTACCATGCTCCTCTGCTGTCATGGACTCCTCCCAATGGATCCATAAGCCCAAGTAAACCCTTCCTTCCGTAAGTGCTGTGGTCATGGTGTTTAATCACAGCAACAGAGAAGTAACTAATATAGCTTTATTTTGGTCCATGTTTTCAGAAATTTCTACCCATATCATTTAGCCTGTTGCTTTGGGACTGAGGTATAACAAGTCACAATGGGCATGTACAGTGGAGAAGGCAGAGATAGAAAGGAGGGCCAGGGTCTCTGTAGCGCCTTCAAAAGCCCACCTCCAATTGATCCAACTTCCCTCAACAGGGCCCCACTTCTAAAGAGTCTGTCACCTCTCACAGATAGCACAGGCTGGGGAATGAACCTCTACCACATGCGGCTTTGAGGATTACCAGAAGCCACACTACAGCAGGACATAGCATCATGACAAAGAAAGGGAGAGGAAGCATCAAAAGGGAAGGTCATCAGGCTGTCACATAGCTCTCATGTCTAGGAAGAGGACCAAGCAAGGAGGCTGTTTGGCAAATGCAAGCATCACACTGATATAGACCTGATGGTGATTCCTAACTCCGCAGACCTTCAGACCAAAGATGGCTCCTTAGCAGAGCTCTGCCAGGCCCTTGCTAAATTCACTGTTTGCAGAGTATTTGCAGAAAGAATGTGGTTTTACCTTCAAAGCATAATAAACCACACTCCTGGAAAATTCACCCTGCCCACGCTGGCATTGGAGCATTTGGGCCTGTTAATTCTACCAGGTGAGAAGATGCCTTTGTGTAAAAATAAGTTTTATCAGGTGAAGGAGATTAAAATACTTGCATGAAAGTTTTACAAAGTGGGGGAGCTTTATAGGATGTAGTCCCTTGGAAGGCAAGCTCCCTAGAAAAAGTATTTTTTTTCTTCAACTACAGAATATTTTAGGAAAGTTCTTCCTTCCTTCCTTCCTTCTTTCCTCTGTTGTAAAATAATCATTTGTACACTGTGAAGGTTTGTCATTGTGATAAAGAAACTAACTGGCCAGTAACTGAACAGGACAAAGTTAGATAGAAAAGCCAAACCGAGAATGCTGGGAAGAAGAAGAAGAAGAAGAAGAAGAAGAAGAAGAAGAAGAAGAAGAAGAAGAAGAAGAAGAAGAAGAAAAGCAGAATCAGGAGTCTCCAGCCAGCCACAGAGGGAACAGAAGATGAACATGCCATGCTAATATAGGTAACGCCACAAAGCAAAGCATAAATAGAAATATGGGTTAATTTAAAATATAAGAGCTAGTTAGTAACAAACCTGAGCTATTAGCTGAGCATTTATAAGTAATAAGCGTCTGAGTCAATTATTTGGGAAGTGGTTGCCAGTCTGGTGGGAGAAAATCATCCCTTTACATTCATCTTAACAGATCTTCATCATCCCATATTTTTTTTGTTGTTGTTGTATTTTGCAAAAAAAAAAAAAAAAAAAAAAAAAAAGATTGCCAGAAATAACTCTTCCCAACTCACTCTGAATGTTCCCTACCATTTTCCTAATGCTATGGCCTCAGGAAGCTCGTGGTCTGAATAGCAAAGCATGACAAGCAAGGCTCTGAAATAACTTCCCTGTGTCCATCTTGCAGATGTTTCCAACATCCTAAGCCAAGGTCTTATGTGTATTCCAGGCTCATCTCAAATTAAAGATCCTCTGCCTCCTAAGTACATGTCCTTTTAACAGACAACCTTTATAGCCCTCTGCCTTGTCACCCGAACATACTTGGTTCTTTACTGTTTATTCTGTTCTGTTTACTACAACTAAATTCAAAAGCACAATGTTTTCATCTAAAAGGGAATGAGATAGTTTATTCTGGAGCCAAATTTGAGTACCATGGACTAGGAACATGGGGCTAGGTTTCCCCAGGCCCCATGTTTCAATAGGAAAACACTTTCATGGAGTTTTTATAGTAACTGAACAAAGAAAGTTGTAAATCAAAGCATTTTTAAAAAGAATATCCCCAGGTAAAACTCGTAGAAATAATAAAGAGGGTGCCTGAACTGGTCTTCGTCTGTAATTAGATTGGTAACCCTAATCGTCATCATAAAACCTTTATCCAGTTGGTAGAAACAGATGCAGAGATCCATACCCATGCCCTGGACCTAGCTCCAGGGAGAGAGGAGGAATTATATGAGCAAGAGGAGTCAAGATCATGAAATGGAAACTCTCAGAAACAACTGACCCAAGATCCAGGGAGTTCACAGACTCTGGACCAACAGCTATGGAGCCTGCATGGGACCTACATAGGCGCTTCACATGTGAGTGAACATTGTGTAGCTTGTTCTGTTTGTGGGGCCCCATCAGTGGGACCAGTATCTGTCCCTGGACTATGAGCTGGCTTTTTTGGAACTTATTTCCTATGCTGGGATGCCTTGCTCAGCCTGGATGTAGGGGGAAGGAGCTTGGTCCTGCCTCAGCTTGATATACCGTGCTTTGTTGAAGCCCATGGGAGGCCTTACTCTTTCTGAGGAGTTGATGGAGGAATGGGGTAGAAAGAAGGTGGAGGGAGGAAATGGGAGGAGAGGAGGGAGGGGAACTGTGGTTGGTATATGAAATAAATAAATAATGAAAAATGCATTGGTGGAAACATTCAGTGGGCAGTTACCTCCGGCAGAGGAATCCTAGCTACAGACCTCTCACATTCTGTTAGCGCTCTTAACCATCTCAATGGTAGAGAGTAGTGTTTTACTAAGTCAGTACATCCCAAAGTCTCTTTTTTAAAAAAAACCAAAATCTGTGTATCAGGATGTCAAACCTGATCCAGAGTGGGGCAAGAAATGGAACTTTAGGGAGAGCTAAAGATGGCCCCAAAGAAATTATAATTAGGCTATTGGATCAGTAATATTCTCCACAGTCACTGAAGTTCTCTTCCGTTAATCAGTGTCTTTCCTAGAGTTTCTATTGTTGTGATAGAATCTGACCAAAAGAAACTTGGAGAAGAAAGGGCTTATTTCAACTGACATATCCAGATCACAGTCCATCGTGTAGTGGAGAGGTCAGGGCAAGAACTGGAGGGAGGAGCCTGGAGGCAGGAACTGAAGCAGAAGCCATGGAGGGGTGCTGCTTACTTGCTTGCTCCTCCTGGCTTGCTCACCTTGCTTTCTGCTAGCACACAAGACCACCAGGCCAGGAGTGGTACCACTCACAGTGATCTGGGGCCTCCCACATTAATCATCAATTGAGAAAATGCAGCACAGGCTTGCCCACAAGCCAATCTGGTGGGGCCATTTTCTCAGTTGCGTTTCCATCTTGCAGGTGACTCAAACCTCTGTCAAGATGACACAAAACCAGTCAGCACAGTCAGTCTACACAGATGGCTTCTTTCTAGGATTTCTTGTCTACCCTCCTGTAAGAAGGCTACCAGTACTATACACACTGTATTTCATCTAATCAAGTCTAAAGACAAAAAAAGTCAAGAATATAAAAAATATTACTGTGGAAATTTGGGGAGCACAGCATTGAGCATCATTAGTTATCAAAGAATTTGAGATGTCTTTATGGGTTATTGGTCTCATCCATAAGAAGTAAAAATTGACTCAGGAAGAAATGGGAAGACAGGAAAATAACAGAGCAAGCAAACTAAATCTTGACAACTGTGAGGAGGAGAGAGATGGAGAAGACGAAGCCCGTGCAGTGTGCAGTGGAGTGGGCCACACAGGTGAAAGGCATGGGGGCTGAAGGGGCACGAGGAGCCCATGGGAGAAGCAATAGGAAAACCCAGAGTATCTAGAAAAGCATGTCCAGGCTGTAATTAGTAACCGAAAGGAAAAGGAAAATGACTTCTGAAAGTCTGGAGGGCTCTTCAGCACTGCCCGGTGGACAGTCTACAAATATGCACAAGCATCTGCATTGAGGGAAGGCTTCTGGGAAGAAAAGTGCACTGATTTATTAAGGGGCTAATTAGTCTTCCCTTCTAGCTCATCTAAAGGGGAATCAGCTTTAAGGGGGTGGGGGTGGGGAGAGCTGGAATCCTGGCCAGATGATTGACAGGCACAACTGAGTCAATTTTTTGGTCAGGTCCCAAAGAAATCTTGGACTAGTCCCTCTCAGTAGGTGTGGCTTCTCCCAGCATTTCACCCCTTCCTGGGCCCTCAACCTCTCCCTCCCAGGGGCTAGCCTCCCTCCTCCCAGCTCCTGACCCCTATAATCGCCACCATTTTGCTCTCTCTCCTGGCCTCTTGGTTCCTGGTTTTCCCTCTCCTGTCCCCTCTCCCTCATTTTCTCTTCTCTCCCCCCCATTCTCACCCCCCCCCTCCTTTCATGGCCCAGTTCAGTCTGCTGGCCTGGTTAAGTCTAGACCCTTCCAGATGCTTCTGGCTGTTTTCTTCCTCATATCTACAATAAACCTTCTCCTCAACCATACGTAGGGGAGGTCATGTCCTCATTTTTTCACTTATTCTTCCAAGGAGAAAAATGATAAGTGAAATGTTGGGGTATCTTGGAATGTCAGGAATGCACCCAAAGCCAGAGCTAGACCTTAGATTGGTTCTTAGCAGGAAGAATAGCTTTGTCTTAAAGGGCCTCACAAAAAGCTCCAGCTTGCCATGTTGTCATTTACATACTGAGGCGGTACTTCCTTTTCTAGAGTTTCCATGGAAATAGAAGGTACCAAGTCCATGAGGGAGGGGTCCACCTCCAGTGGCCGTCAAGCCCTATGACATCTGTTTGACTCCCCAACCAGAGAATTCTTATTATGCGTCTCCCTTGCCGATCAGAGAGGATAAACCTCAGATGTGTACATCTTTCTGTTACTCCATTGTCACTTGCAAAGGAACATGAATCCCTAGTTCTTTTGCTCTTCACACAGGGAGGAAGGGACTGGAGCCCAGCCAGGCAGTGGTGTTCATCATGGGATCATACCTATTGATCTTAGCTCTTCAACCTCCAACTTAGAAATAGATAAACCATCTGCTTTCTCTTCCTAGGGAGTATCAGCATATGAATAAATTATGCTTCCTCAGCCTAGAGAGTCCTTAAAATAAAGTACTGTCAGTCCAAGGCCCTCATTTCATTAAAGCCATATTAGCTTCTATGGCTCATTTGATAGCATCTAATGGCTCCCCGGCATGGGAAGTACTGTCAAAATGAGAGGAAGACAAAATTGCCTCAAATATGCCTTGCCACCCTTCCCCCAGTGCTGAATAATCATGAGAACCTCCAGAGATCCCAGTTATTTGTGGAGGAACCAGTAAGCTGGGGGAACTAGTCCAGGTCTTGGGGGATGATGTGATCAAGAAAACTGATAGACTCCCAGAGAAGGCTGCAATGGCATGACACATTGAAGGGTGATTCAGTTGCAAGTGTGGGAGCTGGGGAAGGGGCCAGCATTTGGGAGCACAGTACTTTTATACACCCCAAGCTTTACCCTTGTAAAAATACTGAACACCTTCCTGCCCAAAGTATTATTCCTAGCTTGCTATAGCTTTCTCTTTATTCATCCTCTTCCTCTTCCCCCTCCCCTGTCTCTCTCCTCTTTCCTCTTTAATTAGTCAGGATCCTCTAAGTAACAGACTTATAAATTGAATCTCCTCTGTGTGTGTGTCTGTGTGTGTTTTCACGCGCGCACGTGCACACATGCACACCTGCCTGTCTGTCTCCTCTCATACATTTATGTATAAACATATACCATATATACATATATATATGAGATATATTAGAATGACTTCCAACTATCATCCAGCAAATCCAGCATTGGCTGGCTATGAATAGAAAGTCCAAGAATCCAATAACTGCTTAGTCCATGAGACTAGATGTCTCAGCTGGTCTTCAGTGTATGCTGGAATCCTCTAATGCCAGAGAAGAAATAGAATTGCTAGCAAGGTGTGAACAAGCAAACAAGAAACAAAAAGCTTCCTTCTTCCATGTCCTTAATATAGGCTTCCAGCAGAAGGTGTGGCCCAGATTAGAGTTAGATTTTCCCAGATCAAATGATCTGCATGCCTTCTACCTCAATGATCCAGATTAGAAGTGAATCTTTCTATTTCATATTAAGCAAAATTTCTTACTGGTGTGTGTGTGTGCTCTCCATTTTTGGGTTTTAGTTCAGATGTAAGTTGACAACAAGGAATAGCCATCACCCACCCTCACTCCTCACACCCTCACCAGACAGAGTTTGCTGCTGTCTTGTCTCCTGATGATGGCCCTTATGATTGGGATGAGATGCAATTATAATTTAGTTCTGATTTGCATTTTTCTGATAGCTAAGCATGCTGATCATTTTTTCATATCTCTTTTAGCCATTTATACTTTTTCTTTTGAGAACTGTCTGATCTATGTATCTGTCTGTGTCTTAGTCATGGTTTCTATTGCTTTGAAGAGACACTGTGACCATGGCAGTTCTTATAAAGAAAAATATTTAATTGGGTATCACAATTTCAGAGACTCAGTCCATTGTCATCATGATGGGGAGCATGGAGACATGCAGGAAGATGTGATACTGGCTACCTCTTGGCTTGTAGGCAACAGGAAGTCCACTGAGATGCTGGGCAGTATCCTGAGCATAGAGAACCTCAAAACCCACCCCCACAGTGACACACTTTCTCCAACAAAGCCACCTCCTAATAGTGCCACTCCCTATGAGATTTTGGGGACCAAGTACATTTAAATTACCAGTCTGCTTATTGAACTGTTACCTATTTGTTACCAAGGCTCTGTGATGCAGTTTGAAATCAGGTGTTCTGAGTTCACCATCATTGCTCTCTCTCTCTCTCTCTCTCTCTCTCTCTCTCTCTCTCTCTCTCTCTCTCTCTCTCTCTCTCTAGTTTTGTCTATTTGTGTTCTTTTCTGTATCTATACAAATTTTAGTATTTTTTATAGTGGTGTTTTTATTTTGTTTTATTTTCTTATAGATTTTAGACCTTCATCTCCTGTCAAGGATTTTCTCCCATCCTGTAGGCTATGTTTTCTCTGCTAAAGAAAAGCTTTTAGTTCCCTGTGACCTCTGTGTTGAATCTTAATATTATTCCCTAAGCTAAGCCCTTCTTAACCAGGCCTTTCTTATGCCCACATCTTACAGTGTTTCCATCTGGTGGGTCACAGTTTCAGGTCTTAAGGCTGTGGTCCCTTTGAATGTATTTTTGTACAGGATGGGTTCTGCTAGCATTGGTCTCTCTCTAACTTTGTCTATTTGTGGTCTTCTCTGTGTCTATATAAATTTTAGAGTTATTTTCCTTATTCCTGTGAACAATATCATGGAACTTGGGAGGAAGTTACACTGAATGTATGGTTTGCTTTTTAGTATGAATGTTGTAGAATATTATTTTACCTAGACAAAGATATATTACATTCATTTATGCTGCAGAATATTACTTTCACTGTGTAAAGGTGTTACTTTTTTTAATACTGCCTTTGTTTAACAATATAGGGATGTGTGTTTAATTATGTAAAGATGTGATACATCTATTTTGCCTTGCCTGCCTAAGGCACCTGATTGGTCTAATAAAGAACTGAACGACCAATAGCTAGGCAGGACAAGGATAGGTGGGGCTGCCAGCAGAGAGAATAAATAGGAGGAGAAATCTAGGCTTGAGAGAGAAGAGAAGAACAAGAGAAGGAAGGCAGAATAAGAGACACACCCAGGGCAAGAAGCCAGACAGACATCAACCAGCCAGACATTGAGAAGCAGTGACAGTAACATATATAGAAGAAGGTAATAAGCCCAGAGGCAAAGGTAGGCCAAGAGAAACAGGTTAATCTAAGTTAAAAGAGCTAGCAAGAATTGAGCCTAAGCTAGGCCTAGTATTCAAAACTAATAATGAGTCTCTGTGTGATGAATTGGGAACTAGTTGGTAACCCAAAAGGAAAAGCCTAACACATATAAAAGCCATTTTTACATTGTTACTTTTGCCAGTCTGTAAGCACAGGAGATCTTTCTATCTTCTAGAACCTTCACCATCTTTCTTTGGTGTTTTAGAATTTTCACCATGGGCATTCGACCTCCATGATTAAGATGTTTCCTAGTCACTTTATTACTCAATGGGATTTTTTTTATTTCTTTCTCAGTATGTTTGTTATTAAATATAAACAGTTATTTTATATGCTGATTTTGTATCAATCTTCTTTACCAGAATGGTCTATCTATCAGACCAAACAATTTTCTGGTGGAGGCTTTAGGGTTTTTTTGAGAGTAGATCATACCATCTGTAAATATGTATAACTTGACTTTTTCCTTTGCTATTTTTTTCTTTTTCTTGCCTCATTGCTTGAAGACTTCAGGCAGCATTTTGAATAAGAGTAGAGAGATAACACCCATGTCTTGTTCTAAATCTAGAAAACCATTCTTTGAGTTTACCCCATCTGGTATCATGTTGTCCTTAGAGGTTGTTACGTGTAGCATGGGCTGTGCTAAGGCATTCATACTGATCTTTGTTCCCTCAGACCTATCATCATGAAGGGATGCTGTAATTTGTCATAGGTCTTTTCTGTCTATTGAGGTGATCACGTGATTTCTGTCTTAGAGTCTGCTAAAATGCTAGATTACATTATTGATTTTTGTACATTCAACCATCTTTGCATCAATAAGAGGAGTTTATATTTTGTTGTTACAAAATGAAGCTTTATATTCAAGACATCCCATCCTTTGGAATTCAGAGTCTCTACCCTCCCACACTCTCCCTAACTGCCAATTTCTCTACCTTTTCTCTGCCTCTTTATTGATAAGTCCTTGGGATGATGTTATGTTATTGTTCTTATTCTTGTTATTGATTGTTACTGTTACTGTTTTATGTCAGAATCTTTCTATATTGTCCTGACTGGCCTGGAGGTTACAGTATGGACCAGGCTGACCTCAAACTTTCAATGATCCTCTATCTCTGCCTCCCAAGTATTGGGATTTTGAATATGTATCACCATGCTGAGCTAGTCTTTGGGGTTATCTTCTGTAGTATTTATAAATATTAAGCTTACTTTATTTTATGTGCTCAAATGTTTAGCAGCATGTATGTATATGTACACACATGCATGACTGGTACTCAAGGAAGTCATAAGAGGGTATTGGGTCCCTTGGAACTAGAGTGATAGGTATCAAATCCACATTCTCATCTATAATATGAAGTTTCTGGCCTGGCCTTTCTGGCCTAGCCCCAACATTTGAACTCATTTGCAGCCCCTTAGCCCCTAATAATTACACAGAAACTTATATTAATTCCATGTTGATTGACCTATAGCTCAGGTATGTTGCTAGCTATCTCTCTCATCTTAACCCATTTCTATTAATATGTTTAGCCATGTGATTTTGTACCACTTCTCAGAGCAGCATTTCAGCTTCTTTCCTCTGCATCTGCTGATGTCTCTGCCCACTTCCTCTTCCAAGAGTTTTCTTAGTCTGGTAGCCCCACCTACACTTCCTGTCTGCCTGTAGCCAGTCAGAATTTTATTAAACCAATAGGAAGGACAAATATTTACAATATACTAGAAAATAATCCCATACCTATCAAGAGCAACAAGTGATCCTAACCTTTGAGTCATCCCTCTAGCTTCTAAGTACAATAGTTTTTTTTTTTAAACTTTATTTATTTATTTTATTTATTTGCCTTGGTGTTTGCCTGGAACTGGAACTACAGACAGTTGTTAGCTGCCATGTGGTTGCTGGGAATCGAACCCGGGTCCTCTGGAAGAGCAGACGGCGCTCTTAACCACTGAGCCATCTCTCCAGCCCCCTAAGTACAATAGTTTTAAAAAGTTAGTTCTAGTCCTACAAGTTCTGGTCAGCTTCCAGCATTCTACAGTGAAATCTCTCCTATATATATATGTTCCTTGATGATAATTAATTGCAGCAATCAGATGCTTGTTTTAGCTCCTTGAGAAAGGATCTCTCAGCATTGGCCTAGCTAGCCTGGTCGTTACTATGTTACCCAGGCTGAACTTGAATTTTTAATGTTCCTCTTGCTTCTGCCTCTTCATGCTGGATTAGAGGTGGGCAGCACTGTGTCAAACCAATCAAGGATTCATTGTTTTATTCATTTTATTTTGTGTGTATGAGTGTTTTGACTGCATGTATGTCTGTGCACCATGTGCATGCCTGGTAACCCTAAAGGTCAAAAGAGCTCAAAAAATCCTTGAAACTGGAGTTATAAATGGTTGTGAGCTATCATGTGGGTATTCAGAATCAAGCTCAGGTTTTCTACAAAAACAACAAGTACTCCTAACCACAGATCCATTTCTCCAGACTCAATAAAAAAACTTAACAAAAATGACAATTAGAAACTGCCATTGGCCTGTGTTTTATTTATAGTTTATATGGTGTTTTCAAAGTTATCATTTTATTAAAAGGAAATTTTTGTTGTTGTTGTTGTTGTTTACACCCAGCAGCTTTACAATGTGCACATGTGGTTCTGCTTTATGTGTCTCTGTGATGCTCCCTAAGGCTCTACAAGAGACAAGCCCGGGATCAATTCTTAGACAAGGTCATTGGCATAGCATGTATTGATCCTGAGCTCTGGGCTGGAAATGCCTGACATGGGGCCACCATGACAAGATATTACAGTTGTCTTGTCTTAGTGAAGACACATATTGGATTTCTGAAAATTCAGAGAAAGGATAAGCTTGTCTTCCTCTGAGATTATCGAGTAATTTCTCAGCATGTCTGCAGCCCAAGCAGAATTGAGGCCCTGATGAATCACACTGGGCATCCACAGCTCAAGCCAAGAGGACATCTGAACAAAGGTTTCACTACTAAGTATACAGCCTTTTCATTTTGAAGAACTAATTCACAATCCATATTTTTATATACCTTCACAGGTGCTTGTCTCCTTCCCTGGACCAATACATCTTAGCAAATTGAGGGTCCAGTGACCCAAGTGAATGCATTCAGTAGAAGAGCTTGCTCCAACATACATTTCACCAGGAGAAGGAAGCCATTTATATTTTGTGCACCTGTGTCTGTACATCCATTTGCTATTTCACAGCAACAATAAGAGCAGCACCCCTAGAATGATGCAGAGGCTAATGAGTCAGCTGGCCTATCAGAAAGAAGAACCATCTTGTGAAGTTGTTGAATGGATTGTGTCTGGGCAGCATCTGCCTGCCACTGTGGGTTCCTTATGGATGTGAGCTGAACCTCTAGTTATCATTTAAGCATCACCAACTTACCATCATGCTTCTTCACCTTCTGGGGACCCTGCCTTGACTGTGATGGGAAGTCACCAGTTCAGAGCATGGACCAGTCAACACCCACACTTTATAAACTGTCCTAGAATAGTTATTGAAATGAAACACACTCAGAATTGTCCTCAAGAATTTTGCTGCTGTCAATTTTTAGCATACTACAGTGTCATTGCATTTCGTTTTAGTAGGGGAGATTTAACTCAGGGCCTAGCATATGCTAAGCAACTGCTGTCTCCCTGAGCTACGTTCCAAGCTCCTTGTTTTGTAGAGAATGAAAATGTATTTTCTTCTCTCTGTGTTAGACTCCTGGCTGAGGCCCCTGTAATGAAAGACAGATTAATAAAAGAACAAAAAAGCATATTTACTAGAAATTTAATAGGATGTAGGGGCTTTCCTAAGGAATCAGGTTCAAAGAATTAATTGGTTAAACATAAATATTTTTTATGGTAGATCTGATATGAAGTGGACAGTCATGAAGATTTGTAAGAGGACAGAATTATGGTCTAGTGAGGGGAGATTAGCAAGACCCGTGTGTCTAAGTTACCCAAGTCTCTTTGTGTTTGGAGGTACAGATGTTCCTTTTCTGGGGTATAAGAGGGTCACCTGTCCCAGGACCTCCTTCACAGGAAGTATACCCTTTCCTGGGGTATAAGAAAGTCACCTTCTTGTGACCTCCTTCACAGGAAGTATACCCTTTCCTGGGGTATAAGAAAGTCACCTTCTTGTGACCTCCTTCACAGGAAGGCCAGGGAATCCCTCCTGTGTCAGCTGACCCGCCCCAGGGAAAGAAGGATGGGGAAAGGTAGCAGGAACCATCCCATTTCTGAAGTTTTATTTATTTCATTTAATTTTTTGGAAACCAAAATATTACACCATTTCCCCATTTCCCTTCTTCAAGTCCTCCCACTAGCCATCACCCCAACAGCAGCAGCTCTTTCTCAAATTCATGCCCTCCAATCTCTTTTTAAAAATTGTTGTGCTTACAATATGCTTGGTTCACAGAATGTTACTAGTATGTAGTAATTTTAGGGCTGACCACTTAGTGTTGAATAACCAGTTGGGGGGACTCTTCCCTAGGGAAGACAATTTTCTTATACTCTCATAATTCCTTAGTTGCTTATACTTCTTCTCTAGGCTTGGGTCCTGTGAAATTTATCCCTTCCAGGTTAGCATGTCTTTTGGTGATATCCTTGTTCAGGTCTTGTCTAGGCAGCCATGTTGGTGAGACTTTGTTGATGTGTAGCAGCTTCCCTGACGTTTCTAAGTGACACTATCTCACAGCAGACATCCTATCCCTTATTTATTTATTTATCCCTTATCTATCTATCTATCTATCTATCTATCTATCTATCTATTTATTTATTTATTTGTATGTGTGTGTACATGCATGTGCACATGCATATGCACCCACGTGCTCACTCTTGCCTTAGTATGCCACTGAAGGTCAAAGACAGCTTGTGCAAATTGATTCTCACCATCCACCATGTAGGTTCTGAGAATCTAACTTGGGTTCTCAATCCTGCTGGCAAGTGCCTCTACTACCTGAACACAAATCCTACAAAGACAGAGACTTACAGCCACATGATCACCCCCTGGGAGCTAGCCTATAGGTTTGTTGATTGAATCAATGAGAGACTTGTCTTAATATAAATAAGTTGTTGGGGTTTTTTTTTAACCCTGAGATGAATGGTTCTCTTATAACAGTGTTCATCTCCTCTAATTTCCTTTGAGCCAATTTATGTCTCTAAAATTGCATGTTAGTCATGAATATTGAGAACATTTACACTTTATTTAGCCATTTTTTCCCTAAACAGATGTGACAATGAAAAATTCTATCATAAAACCACATAAAACAAGGAAAGAAAGCATTATGGTTGGAACTTGGGAAAAGGGATGTCTAAGCCTTTCCCAAAGCCAGACTAACAGAGCATATGGACACCCTCAGCTGGATGGAGGTGCCAGCCATTATTCTGGCAATTTGAAATGTGGGTGGTTGTTTCCTACCTATTAGAGGAAACTTGGTGCTCATAAAAGGTGGGGTTCAGAGCCTCTCTGCATGCTGTAACACTTGAATTCACCCCATAGGAAGAAGGGTTTTCTTCCCAGTGGCCTTCCCTGCTGAAGACAGGAGCCACATTTTATAGGACATGTTGGTTTAAGTGCAGGAGACTCCATTTCTTTCCTCCATCCTCTTCCATTTTCCTCTCTGCCTCTCTTTGCCTGCTCCCCCCCTCCACCCACTGTTAACTGAATGTCAGTGGTGCAGAGTTACAGCAGGGGAAGTGGGGAAGACAATCCCAGATGGACTTGACCAGACAGAAACTCAAAAGGGAAGTGACATCAACTGTTCCAAATGCTCTGGAGAGGAAAGACAGCCCTGGTGTCTCCAGTGAGGTGACTCATATAAACTAGTACCTGGTGATGTTGTCAAGCGCACTGTGGTTCACAAAGGCCTCGCCCACGTATTTCCTGTTTTATATTAATCTCCATAGTAATTTTAGGAAGGTAAGTTTCTGCTCTGAGCTTTGGTCCTGTTTTCTGCTTTGTATTATATATTAGTCAGAGTCTTCTAAAGAAACAGAACTGATAGAATGAATGAATCTGTCTCTTTATATATGTGTATGTATATAATATTTATATTAAATGTTTATGTATTTATTTTTACTAGCAGATTTATTAGGCTTGCAGGCTGTAGTCTAGCTGGTCTTCAGTAAATGCCAGAATCCCCAAGAAGGATACTCTAATGCCAGTGAAGGAACAAATTTGCCAGTAAGAGTAAGGGCAAGCAAAGAGAAGCTTCCTTCTCCATGATGTTTACATAGGCTGCCACCACAGAGCATGACCTTAAAGGAGGATCTCCCTACTACCAAGATTTAATTAAGAAGATGCCTTCCCAGGTATACCCAGCAGCTAGTGTTTTAGTTCATTCCAGATGCAGTCAGGTTGACAGAGTAGCCATCACTTACTGCTGACCTCCTGACCCTGCAGGCCCTGCCTCCATATTACCTGGTATCTAGTTGGTTTGGCCAATTGGAAGCCCTGGTGTGCAGGGCCCTCTCCAGTAAGCAGCAAGTTGCTGCTTTCCAGGTGTGTGTGCATGCACAGTGAGGGGAGGATGTTTCTCTTTCCACTGAACAGGTCAGGTCTGAACTCCAGGTCTTTGGCTTTCCTCCTGAGGGGCAGGATGTTTCTTCTGTTGTTAAAAACCTCTACTTTGCCTCCATCTCTTCCGACTCATAGAGTCTCCATCACCCTAGTGAATAATCCTTTGTATTAAGGTCCGAGTGCAGCGATTCGTCAAGAGGATTGTAGTTTTCTACTCAGAACCTCAGCAGAATGAAGGCTTTATTCTTAGCATTCTAGAGATAAGGAGACTGTTAAATAACTTTGCCAAGGTCAACCAATGATAAGAGGCAGAGCCTGAGACTGTTTCCTCACTCCAAAGCCAGGCTGCTTTGCACTTCCAGAGAGATAGTAGTAATAAAAATGTGTTTCAGTTGTGGGCCCCATAATAATGTTTTGCTCAGCATGGGACCGACCACATATACAATGGTGGTCTAATAGATTATATTGGAGCAGAAAAATATTTATTGCTTAGTGACATTACAGTGTAGTTTATTATTCATGTGCTTATGGTGATGCTATTGATACATAGCTACCAGCCCATGTATAATTATAGTACTTGCAATTATATACAGGATTTCGTACTGGATATTTATTATTTACACATGGTACTACTTAATGCATTTAAAATATTATACTTTGTATTATAGAATCCTGTTTGTAAATTTTTTTCTATAAAACAACACACCATATTATGCTAGTAGCAGCCTTCACAGCTATTTACTGAGTCTCTTGAGCTCAATTAATTTCAAGTTATTTTGTTCATCACAGCTTTAGCCATTCAAAAGGTTAGGTGACATACTATAGCAGTCTGTCTATCATCTATCTACTGCTTTTCATCCAGTAGGCTGTCACTTATCCTAGATGACAGGCTATGTATGCCACTTAGGTTTCTGTAAGTATACTCTATGATCTTTGCATAATAATGAAATCACTAATGGTATATTTCTCACCATATCTTTCTCTTTTAGTGATGTGTGACATGAAGTCTTTTCAAGATCAGGTGGAACTACATGGAGTTATTGTTCTTCCATGTGTGTATTTAAATTTGAAGGATCGGGGGCTGGAGAGATGGCTCAGAGATTAAGCACACTGATATTTCTTCCAGAGGTCCTGAGTTCAATTCCCAGCAATCACATGGTGGCTCATGACCATCTACAATGACATCTGGTACTTTCTTCTGTATAATGTATAATAAATAAATAATTTTTTTTAAAGAAAGGATGCTTTGAAAAAAATTTGAAGGAGCTTTACGATTCTGTGATGTGACTTTTATTTTGATTGTTCTCGGGAAAAGTTTATGTATGAGCAAGATAAGGAGAATGCCACACAAGCTATCTTAGTTAAGGTTTTTATTGCTGTGACAAAACACTGACCCAAAGGAAAGTTGGGGACGGTTATTTGGCTTACACTTCAGCATTGCTGTTAATCGCTGATGATGTGAGCCGTCTCTCTGTACACTGTGAATGTGCTTGTTGCCATTTGTTAATAAAGAGGCTGTGTTGCCTATGGCAAGGCAGCTTGGAGGCAGGAGGGAAATCCAAGCAGAGATAAAGGAGGAGGGGAGAGTCAAGGAGACACAATTCAGTTGCCCAAGAAGCAAGATGTAAAAGTACAGGTAAGCCACAAGCCACATGGAAAGACATATATTAATAATTGTGGGTTGAGTTAAGTTGTGAGAGCTAGTTAGTAACAAACCTGAACCATAGGCCAAACAGTTTGGAATTAATATAAGACTCTGAATGATTATTTGGGACTAAGCAGCTGCAGGGAAGGTCTGAACCTAAGGGCTAGGCCAGGACAGAAATTTCTGGTTATATATACACTGAAAGAAGTCAGAACAGGAACTCAAACAGGGCAAGATTCTAAAGGCAGGAGCTGATGCAGAGGCCAAGGAGATATGCTGCTTATTGGCTTGCTTCTGATGGCTTGCTCAGCCTGCTTTTGTATAGAACCCAGGACCACATGGCCAGGGATGAAACCATGCATAATGGACTGGACCCTCCCCTACTGATCACCAGATAGGAAGATGCTTTACAGTTGGATCTCATCAAGGCATCCTCAACTAAGCTTTCTTTCTCTGATGACTCTATATTGTGTCAAGTTGACACACACAACCAGCCAGTCCACAAGCATATACTGATGTCAGAGGAATAGCTGATAAATTTGTTTATCCTTGTAGAATAACAGATTTTTTATTTGTTTAAAAAACTTTTGATGCAATCTATTTTGATTGTATCCTTTTCTCTCCCCAGACTCCTCCAAAATCTTTTCTGCCTCTCTACACACTCAACTTCATGGTCTTTCTCTCCCTCTTAAAACGATACCCATACCAAAACATAACAAAAGAAACAAAAAAGACACACACATATATACACACACACACACAGAGTCTATTTTGTGCTAGCCAACTTCTCCTGAGCCATAGAGCTTGCACTGAAGTGTGGATGGCATAACCTATCATTCTCTTGGAGAAAATCGATTTTCACTCTCTCAGCAAGTACCAAGTGAAGAAAGCTTCTGGGTTGGAGGTGACTTTGTCTCTATTTCTCTTCCTTCATGCTGGAGTTTTATCTTGAACTTGAGAGAAAACTTGAACTCATGCAAGTTTGACTGCTGTGACAGTCTCTGTGATTGCATATGCGCATCAGTCCTATAGCACAATAGATTTTGATATAGCCACATGAATAGTAATTGGTGCACAATGAAAAGAAGTATTCATAGCATTTCATCCTACTATAGCTCATCATATTGCTCTGGTTATCATGTTGATCTCACCTAGGAAAGGACAAAACTGAAAGCCATATTGAAAATGATTTGAGTCTTGGAGAAATTTTACAGATCATGAATTGTCTAGCTTTTTCTGCTGGCTGGAAAAAAAATGTTTTGATTTCTAATTGCTAAGTTAACTTAAAAAAAAAAAGGTAACCATCACAATTGAGCATAAAAATTAAAGTTGCTTCTATTTTGGGACGGGGATACATGTAGAAATCAGAGGACAACTTGTGAGATTTGTTTCTTTCCTATCATGTGACTCAGACTGAGGTCTCCAGTCCTGGCTGCAAATGTCTTTGCTTACTAAGCTATCTTGTCGACCCCAACAAATCAGCTCACTGGATAATCATAACGAGGCCTGGCTCTCTGAGAAGGCATCATGAGGATGGATCAACATCTGTAAGAAGGAACTTAGGGATACGATACAATAAGAGCTAGCCTGGGGCAGCAAGGAGGGAAGGGACTTCTTAGAGAACAGACTGTGTAACAGCATGTTCAGCAGAAGCTAGCCCTTGACTCCTATTATTTGTCCTAGGAAACAGGTAAGTAAAATATGGAAGCAGAGAATTATCAAATCTTACTTCAAGTGTGGTCACTTACTTCATCCATTGTCAGGTGGGAGAAAGGCAGGCATGCTTAGGTGATCTTTCTTTGCAATAAATAAATGAATAAATAAACTTATTTCTTTTGAAAGTGTTTGATACTAAATTATAAATTCTCTATGTCTTTTAATGGTTAAACTCAGATGAGCTTACCTTACCTATAAAGCATGATGAGTCTCAATATGGGTGTGAGGTGGTCATTTCTGTTTGCCACAATGGCTTTGGGGTAGTGAGTAAATGCTAGTTGTTAGGACAGTTCCATACTACAAAGAATTGCCAGAGAATTATTACCCTTTCCCCAGGGTGGCAAAATTTTATTGTTGTTATAGGACATTGCTTCTTGGATTAAGGTTAAGACTAGAGTCTCCTTTAAAAAGGAATACTTTCTAAGTATCATATTTCAGACAATAGTTTTATTAAAGCAAAAAGTCTCTCACATTTTGGATCAAAATATCTAAGAGGATTTGCTCTTAAAGCAAATTCAAGATCACCAAGAATAGAGGGCAATAAGATATCATATTCAGCTTGGTTGCCTGGAGAAATCAAACATCTTTGAGGTTGAAGAAAATGGATCTAACTCTACCAGTGACTACCATCTTTTCCACATTGTTATGTTGGTGCAAATTTCATTCTCCCTTTGAGGGGTGCATTTCAGTGATGACTACAGACTCAAATGTCTCAATGTTGACACAGAAATGTAAATGAAAGGGATCCAAAGGAAGGCAAAATCTGGAGGGAGGTGACTTGGCAGGTAGGAGCATGTATCTCATGCTCTTCATGTATGGGAGGACCTGCATTCACATTCCCAGAGCTGCCTGTAGCTGTGACTTTAAGCCCAGTGCTAGAGAGGGCAGAGAGAGAAAGGTAACCAGGGCTTGCTGGTCACCACCCTAGCTCTGTGTTCAGTGACAGACTGTGTCTCAAATGACTAAAGGGGGCAGTAAGAGCAGGACACCTGATGACTTTCTCTGGCCTTTTCATGTATGCAGAATCCTTTATTCCAGAATGCACATCCATCTCTCTCTCTCTCTCTCTCTCACACACACACACACACACACACACACACACACACACCCAACCCCCCCCCACACACACAAAGAGAGAGAGAGAGAGAGAGAGAGAGAGAGAATAAATCAAGGTTTTATTATTTAAACAAAGCTGTTGCTAGGTGTTAGTCAATCTTTCTGGACACATAAGAAGACTATATTATATTATATTATGAAGTACTTGGTTGGTTTGGGCCTATGTGACTGGTAAGACCCCAAGGATGTTGGTAGAAATGATGTATGTTATTTCAGACCTGACCTCATAGGTCTCCTATGATATATTCAGCTCTTTCTCTTTATTCTCTGGCCACATATGGGATGGCGGTCATTCTATGCAAATAATGAATGAGGATTAAACTTTTGTTATTTAAGTCATAGGAATATATTGGTTTATTGACGATGTAGCCTAGCTTATATACAAGAACTGTGAAAGGAGATAAATTAGTAAACTGGCTGATTACCTGAAGACAGGGCTGGAGTGATATCTGACCAGGCTCTGTCTCTGACCTTTTAACAACCCTGATAGTGGTGTTATCAAACTGGAAACTGATGGAAACAAGGCCTACTTCATGTGCCTGATAACAGTACTCCAGGACAATACAGTTCTAGTTTATAAATACTGACCAAGTTGTCAGAGCTAAGAGACTTAGGATGGCCCAGAGCATAACTCACTGAAAGACTTAGGGATGGAAGTGTGGTTCTGGGTGGGAAGAAGGCCAGTCATTTTGCAGTTTATACCAGAAAGAGGAGCACATAAACATGCATAAATAACGACCAAAGTAACCCCTAGTACTTGGTTTGTCTTAAGCTAAGCATCTCTGGAAGCAGGATGCCATGGCTGTATAGCTTCATATCCATCTCTTTGGTCTTTTTTGCTTTGAGAGGTGTTGGGAAAACATGCAGGAAAACTCACTGTAGGTCCCAGGAAGATACTCCATCCATAAAATGTTTGCTGCACAAGCATGAGGCTGAGTTAAAATCTCTAGCACTCATGTAAAAACCTTGGTATGACACCCTGTACCTATCCTAGGGCTTCAGGGATAGAGATGTGAGGATCTTCACAGTTAGCTAGTCTATCAAAATCAGTGAGCTCTGGGTTCAGTGTGAGAACCTGTCTCAAGGAGTAAAGTGAAGAGTATTTGAGAAAGACAACCAGTGTTGACCTCTGGACTCTACACTCAGACAATGCCACATGGATGTTGTGGTGGTTTGGGTGAAAATGGTCGCAATAGACCCATAGGGAATGACACTATTGAGGGATGGCCTTACCGGAGTAGGTGTGGCTTGTTGGATGACGTGTTTCTCTGGGAATGGGCTTAGAGATCTCAGATGCTCAAGCCATCATCAGTGTCTCTCTCTTCCTGCTGCCTGCCAATCCAGATGTAGAACTCTCAGCTCCCTCCTCAGCACCATGCCTGCCTGCAAGCCATCATGCTTCCCAACATGATGACAACAGACTCAACCTCTGAACTATAAGCCAGCCCCAAATAAATGCATTCCTTTATTAAAATTGCCATGGTCATGGTGTCTTTTCACAGCAATAGAAATCCTGAGACACGTGTACCAGCATATATGTGCACATAGCCACATACATGTGCATACACATATACACAATTGCACTAAACGTAAGATTCAAGTTACTTTGAGCAACCAATGGTGGTTACAACTCAAAATGGTTGCGCATCTGTCAGACTGAACTGGTACACATGGAAATCTGAGAAAAACAAGAGAACTTGAAATATAGACTAAAAGCAAACTTCTATATGGTCAATAAAAAGCCCTGCATATATCTCAAAATCCAGCCTTACAAATATGGAGTGAATGAGAACTGAAAGGTGACTTCAAATTTTAGTATGACAGTCAAGTTACTATGCATTAACGTGCTGCATTTATAAGGTTCTGTCTTCAGCGTGTTAATAGAATAGAGTCTGGAGCTGGAGGCATTCGTCCCCTTCCATCCCACATTAGACCAATGCTATACACTCTGTTTGCTTCAGCTTTAATGTTATGTATGTCAAATAGAAAAATACTCATAGCTATGCAGGGATTTGAATTAATGGTCTGAGGAATGATTGAAGAGCACTGGTTATACTTGCTCTAATGAAAACTTACAGGATCCTTGGCAACCACACATATACACACACATCACACACACACACATCACACACACACACACACATCACACACACAGACACACATCACACACAGACACACACATCACACACACAGACACACATATCACACACACATCACACACAGGCACACACACACACAGACACACACAGACACACACACACACCTGCAAATAGCACTCATGCACACACATTAGAGATGTAGTTTACAAGCCATAAAATTCACTTTAAAAGTTATACAATTTTTTAGTGCACTCACAAGGTATGGCAATAATCACCACTATCTAAAAATATTTGCTTTGCTCAAGAAGCAACCCCACATACATTAGCTTTGTACTTCCCTCTCCTGAAATCTTTGGCAATCATCCAGTCACATTATATATCTGTGTATTTACCTAACTCTGATATTTCATTTAAATAGAATCATCTAACATGTGATATGTGCCTGATTTTTCTCCACATACTTTCCACAGTCATCCTTTTCTATAAAGTTTCAGTATACCATTCCTCTTATAGATGAATAACATTTTAAAGCATGAATCTCACTTTACCTACTCACTAGTTGGGGGACATTTGGGGTCTGTCTATCTCTTGATTATTAGAAACAACACTTCTATGAATATTGGTGTACAATATCTTGTATAACATTTGTTTTCAGTTCTTCTGGCTTTCTACTTAGAAATGAAAATGTGGGGTTATGGTTATGTGATGACTCAATCTAACTTTCTGAGGGGCTGCCAAACTGTGTCTCAAAATAGCCACACTATTTTACATTCTCATCAATGATGGCAAAGCATTCAGTTTCTCCACAAAATGGACAACAGTTGTTGCTGTTTGTATTTTTGCTATGGACACCCCAGGAAGCACAAGCTGGTATTTAATTCTGGTGTAATTTTCATTTTTTAGTGAAATGCTGTTGAACATCTTTTGATGTGCCTAGCGGCCATTTGAGTATCTTCTTTAGTGGAGAACTACCTGGGCAGATTATTTTGTTTACAACATGTTGGAAGAGTCAAAGGGAATGGGCCTGTCTGGAGGGAGCCAAGCATGTCGGGCAGCCTCGATTTATACAGTTTACTTTTGTGAGAAAGAAGTCCACAGGACTGGCAATGATCTCTTCAGAGGGCAATATTTCAATGACCTAATTACCATCCACTAGGTCATACCTCTTACACGCTCCATCTCCTCTCACATAGCTTCTCTGTAGGCCCGAACTTCCCACACACAAACCTTCAGAGACAAACTATATTCAAAACACAGAATGTCTTTGGATGTACAAAAATTTTCAATTTTGATAAAGCTTAACATATCTCTTTCTTGGGTTGCTTATGTTCTCGGTGCTCAATGTAAGGGTGATGAGTTAATTAAAAAGCTTTTTATTGCCTAGCACATAAACCTTTTCTTTTGAACAAATATGTTATGAGTCAAAACATGATGTGGGTCCAAGTACCCCTTTGTGCATGTGCATATTGAGCTTGCCATTTGTTGAAAAGACCATTTTCCACTAAGTGATTCCATGTCATTTATTTACACTCTGATATATTGTGTCTTTCCTTGTATTTGCTTTGGGACTAATTTGGTTTTCTTTGTCTATTTTTTTTTATTTCAATTTTTTAGAAATTGTCTATTTTGCTGCAATCTCTCTCTCTCTCTCTCTCTCTCTCTCTCTCTCTCTCTCTCTCTCTCTCTCTCTCTCTCTCTCTCTCTCTCTCTCTCTCTCTCTCTCTCTCTCTC